>JALIZH010031562.1:0-27426 GCA_030522465.1 Rhipicephalus appendiculatus
ACCAGGTTCGCTGCAATCGCTTCGACGGTGGCGACGCCTCATGGCCCGGACGCCAAACTGCCATCATGCCTCGGGCCTGGGGTCGCTCAGTTGTCTTGCTGAGTAGGCGTAGAAATGGTCCCACATTATGGAAGAGACAAGAGTTCAATGCACACTGCTAGCCGACAGGCTGTACGGAGCCAACGGAGCCAAAGTCTCAGAGAAATAGCTCCAACTTCAGATTTTCGAAAGGCCTTCTTAACGGTTACGCTCCACACCGTCGGTTTTCTCAACGTATCGAGCTAGCAACATTCCCATGAATTCAACAATAGGGTACATGACGTTTAATTTGATTCGTAGCGTGGATTACTATATTGACACGCAAAAAAATCTCAAAAACGAGATATGATAAGGCGTAGCATCCGCACACATATTCCATCTTCGTCGCCACAAGTGCTATGAACGATGTGTCACCTTCGTCCGTTCTAAGCTGCGTTCCTTAGCTTTTAAAGACGATAGTCTTTCTTGGGATACTTCAACGCAAAAATTTTGGTCTGTCTGTCTGTCTTTCTGTCTGTCCGTGACCTGATTCAGCTACTCGGCCAAAGTTTAACCACTTTCTGAACGCCCAGCCATCTTGAACTGGTGTTTGCGTTCATGCTTGTGAACATATTTGATCAAAAAGCAAATACTACGCATACCTGAGGCGCAACATTAATATGTAAGTGTCAGGTCGTGTGTTATTTTATTAGAAAATACATAGGTGCGCAATTCTAAAGACCCTAGTGTTTTTTAGGCTGCGCTGAAAATGCGACGCTGTGCACGAACTGCGGCGCTTTGCACGAAAAAGCCCTGTGCCGACGATAAGGTGCTGCCGCTGGCAGTGGCCCTTGGTCACGGTGTAATGCCCTTGGTTCAGCACAAGCTCATGTCTTTCAATGGCGTCCATATCTCGCGCAGCGCCTCCTCTATTTTATCAACGCCAGCGAGATGCGTCCAATTCAACGTAGAGTAGGCGCTGTGTGAGGCAAGGCAAAACATAGTAGTACGACCGGCACAAGACTATCGTCTTTCGACGACATTTGCAGCGAAGCACGCAGATACGCGGCCAATTTTTTTGAGATTAGGTCGTATAAATACAGATTTCGCTCGCGGCGGCATAGTTCCAGAAAAACTCGGCGTACACAAACGCGGGTGTACACAAATAAACCCCTCGAACGTACCCAGATCACATGCGTATTCTCGTGCGCCGTTTTCCAATAACCGATCTCTCGATCATGGGCTCATCAGCGATCAGCCGTTCCTTGTTATGGCAGTGACAAGTTCAGTTCAGGTCACTTGTCATTTCACGCTGCCATATTTCATTGTTGGCTGAATATGAACGAATAACCTTCACTGCTGCCTGTGGCAACTCAAACGTTGCAGTGGATGAAGGTCCAGCTACGGGCATGGACAAAAAAAACAGTAAGGAGGGAACATTGCGTAATGAGAAAAAAATGAAAGAAAGGAAAAAGAAAGAAGCAGAGAGAAATAAAGAAGGAAGGGAAGAAAAAAAAAACGGAAAAGTTAGGCAGCTTTGCCCTAGTGGTGCCAAGCCCGAAGAAAGTGCGCAGCAGGGCAGCCTTCTTTGTTGCTCTTCGGTTTTCTCTCTCTTTCCTCATCATACCAACAAGTAAAGAAAAACTACAAGCATATTAAGCAACGCCAGCCGTGCTAGAGATCTCGGCCCCGCTAATATGTTTTCAGAACCCTGAAGTGTTCTTGTAATGTCCGGCTGTCAATTATTCGGAAGAAAAAGTAGTACTTAAGAAGTTGTTTTTTTTTTATTGGGGGGGGGGGAGGGGAAGGGGGGAGTCGGAAACAAATGAAGAACAGGTGGGTCCGAGGTCGGATCGCGTGGCGTTGCCGAAGGGGACCGTTTAACTTTTTGTATGCTCACCCTATATTTCTGTAACGTACATACGTGCTGCAAAGAAATTGCATGCAACAATTTCATCAAAATCAAGCCAGCACTTTACTGGAAAAAGTGGGACACATATGACCGACCGACTCATAAAGCTATCATCGTGCGATCACATCACCGAGTATCTGGAGAGAAATGGCCGTAACGAGTGGCGCAGAGGAGCACTTATGATGTTGTGCAGAGGAACGTTGTGCGCACGTCTTTTCCAGCAGCGGAAAACCACCTGCGTACAAGCCTTCGAACGGACATGGTCTGTACCTGAAAAGAGTTTTATTGCGATAGCAGTTATATGGACACTCTCGGCTGATTTTGGCGTTGCCATCGCCGTCATGCCCCGGAGATGAATTTGTATATATATATATATATATATATATATATATATATATATATATATATATATATATATATATATATAGGAAAAATATATATACGCCTCTAAAAAACTGTTTATTGGTGACGTTTCGATCGGAGACCGATCTTCATCAAGACCTGGTCTTGATGAAGATCGGTCTCCGATCGAAACGTCACCAATAAACAGTTTTTTAGAGGCGTATATATATTTTTCCTATTTTCTTCTACGGCAACCGAAGCGAGACTCTTCATAATCTACGTATATGTATATATATATATATATAACGATTGCAAGCGCCCGGATCGGCACATTTTATACCGTGAGCTTATTCTCGGTTCGTGGTATCGTGCCATACCGAGAATAGTGCGCTTCTTTTTTTGCTCTTTTTGGTTTTTGCTTTCATTCTTGTGCTAAACCGTTCAGAGCGCTGTCGACGAAGAAGGCGGTTGTTGCATCCGTGGTGATAAACAAGGATAAAATCACGCCATATCCACGAAGTGAATGATGATGAGTGGGCGAAGCTCCGGAGGTAATCTGGTAAACCGTCAATCCCCGTAAATTTTGCCCACTCGATCATCATACAAAGACCTGACACACAAACGCGGGGGGTGTGGTGTGATTATACATACACTGTAAAAAATTTTTCCTGAAAAAAAACAGAAATTTTCTGGCAGCTGGCCTGCCAGAAAATTTCTGTTTGCTTCTGTTTTCTGTTTTTATGCTTTCTGTATTTTTACATAGCTCTTCTGTTCCTGCTAACAGAAAATTTGTTTTTTTTTTGTTTACACTTTGTTTTTAGTCCCGAAAGTTGCGGTAATTTTGCATAATTTTTCTGTTCTCAGTAACAGAAAATTTTTGTGATTTCGCTGGTTTTTTCTGTTATCAGTAACAGAAAATTTTTGTGATTTCGCATAATTTTTTTGTTATCAGTAACAGAAAACTTTTGTTACTTTAAATAAACTTTTCTGTTCTGACTAACAGCGAATTTCTGTAATGTTACTACACTTCTGTATTTGCAGTACAGAAATATTTTGTGCTTTCAAAAGTTATTTGTTTTTAGTATAGAAAGTATCTGTAAATACAATAAGTTTTCTGTTCTATAGGTAACAAGAAATTTTAGAAATTGTATTTCTCTTCCCATGCAGCAACGTCAGTTTCCTAATATTGCGTAATGTTATAGGTTATGCAAAATTAAAATGTTTGTGGTGGAAGAACAGAAAATCTCGAAAGGACTATTTTTTTGCATCTGAACTTTCCCCTTTATATAGCGTGTATGCTCTCTCGGAAATTCGTTAATTCAGTACATCATAGAGTGAAATGCAAACACGTTTATTGAAGTAGACCATAAAAGTTCAGGCACTTGCCAACGTGCGGATCTTGGAGAACGAGAGATATGTGCCATGTGGGGCGAGGCATTTGGTACGCGACAAACAAAACGAAACAAAAAACTGGCTGTTAGGGCTGTTTTGGCACATTTGTGGCATATGCCCTCACTATCGCAAGGGACCCAGATGCAGGCATCAATCAGAGAAACAGAGCGAGTTGGCCGGCACGGATGGTCAAAAGTTGGTCAAAAGTCGTAGTTCTTGAGGGCGCTAATCAATGAAGCCACTTTCGGGTTCAGGTTGTGTTGTTTCCCACGTGTCCGCTCAACCTTTGTGCCCCTTCCGGGATTGATAGTGGCATTGACCTAAAAAGAAGAGGCTTGTGCTTAGCAGTGCAGAAGTACCAGAATATTGTTAGATACGGTGTAACTACAAAGAAACCCACTTGCACTTCATTAAGAATATACCTTTCTGCATACATGGATCTTTCCTTTAATTACCTTCGCTTTAAATAAGAAATCGCCACATCAGTGTAAAATTAAGCTCCTAACCTTTCTAGCACTAAAGGTTGAATTTCAAGCTTCTAATGTCTATGCACTGACAGCCAGTATACCGGCGTTTCTCGCAACCAGTATACCTTAAAACAGGAAGCATATTATTAAACAGATCGCGGTTCAATGCTAGTAATTTTGTTCCAAAATGCTTTGTTTTCCTTTTAACCAAATGAAGCCATCTCAATAAATGAAGGCAGTTTATGTGACCAATGTAACAAATTAAAAAAAAAACGTTATCGGAAAGCTAGAGTTATTGGCTTAAGTACTGTGTCGTACTGTGTCAAAAATTTAGCTTCATTCTCACCTCTGAGTGAACTCCAAGGTGAGACTTGTCTCTTTTGGGTAGGCAACGTTGAATGCGAAGTGTGCCAGGAATAACACTTCGAACGCCTCTCTCGATCTCGATGCGTGCATTAGAGGAACGTTGTCAATGCAAACGGTGAAGGACTTCGCTGTTAGGAAACCACCACCTGCGAGTTGAAAATTTAGGTTTAAAACTTACTCACGTTTAGATGGAGAGAATAGCATACCTTTAGCAAATATGAAAGGCCAACTTGGCATTTCTTCAAGGTCATCATCACAGGTGGATTCCTTGAATAAAGAAACGAGTATTGATCGAACGATTCTTTAGTACCCTGTAAAAACTAGGAAAGCAAAGATACTTTTGTCCACAAATTCTGTCTAAAAGGTTTACACTGTCAGCTCCTAAAATGTTCAACTGAAGTATACGTGCATTGGCAAAGTATGGGCTGCTTTTTCAAGAGTTGGACGCATGACAAAATGTAACCAATTACAATTATTTTTGAATTCATCACATTTTCCTGTTAATCCATTGAATAATTAACAAAAATGCTGAAACATAATGGAATACTTCTACGCTAATTCCCAGCTATTTCTTTGCCACTGCACAGGCACAGTAAATAGAAGCAGCTGATATGGCTATCTCACGGGCTCCTTCGGAGCTCTTCAAGCTTTCGCTGTAAACACTAGCAATTTATATTTTTTCAGTTATCTTCTCCTGCTTTTTAAAACAGAAGCACTAACACTGAAAGCTCTATATGTGCGCACTAAGAATGAGCGCTTTTAATCTGTCCGCCCACATCTAGTAGAGCATTAATCTGAGTATGCGAGATTGCCTGCGCTTGCGAAAATGTGGCTTGGGGTTTAATTTCAGCTGTTCAAGGTACTTTCCGCGAAAAGCAAGTGCTCAATGCAGCGTTGCCTGTTATACCTTCTCGGTGAGGGATGTAACTTACTGCGTACAAAAAAGTTGAATTCTGAGCTTCAACAAGAAAGAAATTATTTTATCATTTGCAAACCCAGTAAATATGTAAGTGATAAATATTAACGACATGCTATTCATTATGTACGTTTCTCAATAAAATAATTTATTGACATTCGTCCTTCATTGCAGCTCAGACACCTATAAATCGTTTGTGCAGTTCATTACAAAACTAGGAGTATTTACCTATTCCGTTTACATTACTTATGGCCCCTTCGAATGTACAACGAAAATTAGTATAATTGTATGACTTCTGTTGTTTTCCGCCTTAGTCTACAAGCACATCATCCTCTACATTAGTTGTGAACTGGTCATTGTCATTAACCATTTGTGCGTCTTGGTTGCGCAGAGTCATTTGGAAAGCTGTGTCTGAATCCATGCATGCGCTCTTCCCGTGACATCGAGAAAGGTGTGAAGAAAAATATGACTTGTTTTTGTACATCCTCTCGCATGTCTGAAAAGGACATCTGACTGACGTGCCTTGGAGAATGTGAACCTTCATATGTGCAACAAGCGACTTGTAATCTTTGCAGAGTTGAATGCAACTGTCAACAGTGCAGACCAAACTGCATGGTTCCACATTCACAACATGATTCTCTCGCTCCGCTCTTCTAATTTGCCTGTGTTCACGGCTAATGTGACTGTATATTGTGCCAATCTTGCTGAATTTCTTGATGCAGCTTTGAAACGGGCACTTGATTTGAAAATGGCTGATATTCTTGTGTAAAGCGGCATGTTTCAGGAAAGCAGAGAGAGTTGCGTTAGCGCTGCCGCATATGCTGGACCGATACATTTCTGTAAACAGACAAAACCACAATGGCTATGAGAAACAGGATTGTCCCAAGCAAACCTAAAATGTGAAGCTAGAAAATCAGGGTACCAAGCGGTTCTAATACCCGAAATGTCTTAAAATGCGCAGATATTTGCAAACATGAAATAATTTAAATAAACATGAGGCAAAATACAATTTGTTAACGCAGGATGTTTGCACATATTTACACTGCGTACTATCATACACTTTGAACGCCACAACCATGCTTAACTAAAATCACAAAGCAAGAAAGAATATAAAAAAAATCAACAAGCCATTGTCAGGCTATATTAGCACCGAATCCCTTGCTCTAAGTGGATCTCAAATTGTGCTTTTGAAAGCGCTGGTCTGCACCTGCGACAGTTTGCGCCACTTTTAGTGTACAGTCGAACCCGAATATATCGAACTAGACGAAGATGATAAATGGTTCGACATATAAGTAATCCGATATACGAAATTATGCTCCGAATAAAACCTGAGCACGTCTCTGACAAACGTCTACACTTGCAAAAAACAGGAGATTGTCGATTGGCGTATCCAAAAGCAGCAACTTCAACAAGCACCCGACGGTGATAAATGATTTATTTTATTAGAAAAAACGCGAACAGCTCAACGAGGATCCACTGGCCGCACACATGAAATGCACAAGAAGGAAGAAGCACTGAATAAAAAAAAAAAACAGGTTCTTGCCGAGAAAGAGATGCCTTGTTGTCACAAGTAAGCCCTTACACCAGGTTCAACATTGACCGTCAAACCACGGCGCCGATACCTTCCACGGAGCGCGCATTCATCAACGGCCGCCACCTCTTCGAAGCACCCACCCTCACCCCACGCCGGAAAAATGTGTGCAAGAACAGCCAGCGTGCTTCAAACAAGCAAACGCTTTAACCAAATTTGACGCAAAATGGAAAGGCGAGCTAGTTGGTGGTGATTCATACTGACGTAAAGGTAGCGCAAAAAAAACGGGGACAAGAAAGCGCTTGTGTTGTTCACTTTCTTGTCCCCGTTTTTTTTGCGCTACCTTTACGTCAGTACAAATTTGACATCGAGCGTCAAACCACGGCGCCGATACCTTCCACGGAGCTCGCATTCATCAAAGGCCGCCACCTCTTCGAAGAACCCACCCTCACCCCATGCCGGAAAAACGCGTGGAAGAACAGCCAGAGTGCTGAGGTGTCCGTGGGTGGAGCCCTTATTCCAGGGCCCCACTGACCAAGCGAGCCGCTCGTGCCAGTGGGGCCCTGGAATAAGGGCTCCGCCCACGGACACCTCAGTTTGCCGTTTAAATAAAATGTTTATTCCTCCTCCTCAAACAAGCAAGCGCTTACACCAGATTTGACATCGAGCGTCAAACCACGGCGCCGATACCTTCCACGGAGCGCGCATTCATCAACGGCCGCCACCTCTTCGAAGCACCCACCCTCACCCCACGCCGGAAAAACGCGTGCAAGAACAGCCAGCGTGCTTAAAACAAGCAAGCGCTTGCGCAAAGCCTCGAAAGTTCTAGAATGCTTGGCGTGACGCCGTCTCAAACGAGATTGCTTTCAGCGGTGCGTCTGCCGACGACGCGGAACTGGTTTTACAGTCCTTCCGAAGCCGCTGCTGTATTGCGAATAGATAAGTCGTGTCCAACTATCCCGAACCCTGGCGAGAACCAATAAGCGCGCTGAGACATTTGGGTCGGTCAGTCAAAAAAGAAGCTAGTGAGCTAGAAGTGAGGAAAGACTGTGGCGCTGACGAGGAATGATCAGTCGGCACGCATACGTATACTGAATTAGCGTAATGTTCAAAAAATAAAGGTAAGAAAAATAACTAGAGGAATGAAAGACAGGCGTTACACTCAGTACGCTGCGCGTACGCGGACTTCATGCACGTGTAATGCAGTGCACTTAACGGCTTTCGGGGTGTCGCCGTGTTCAATATATCATATGTTCAATCTATCGCAGCCCAACACATCAGTGTGATTTTACAACTGTTCAACATACACAACAATTATAGTGGTCCGATATATGCGGGTTCAACTGAATTTTTTCGCTAAATACTGTTCATGCAGATGAGGATCCACAATCAATGCGGTAATATGGAACGCGTCGAGGCATTCCTCATAAGAGACACTGCATAGCGTCACTTTTTTAAATGCTTATATTATCGAACAGAATCTCTAACGATACCATTCAAGACATTAGCGTTGCGGTGTTAAGGGCCCTTTATAATCCTACGCAAAGTCGACGCGCGCGCATGCTCGGTATGCAGCCGCGACTGTCGCGTCCGTCGGCGCGACCTGCTGCATTCCGCGCCGGCGACATCACCCAGAGATGCTGACGCCACCGCGTCTGCGTCTCTTCGTTCTCCGTGACGAAGTGGCGCCAGGCGTGCTCAAATGCGCGTGCGTCAAGGCAACGAGCGCGGCCGGCGCGGCGCGCAAGTGGGGAACATGAGTGCTTGGTTTTCGCGTCAACGTAACGGGACGAACCTGACGTCGCCAACTCCCGGTGACGCTGGCTGAAGCGAATGCGGGCCCTTACAACGAGTCGATTACACCGGCAAAGAAAAATTAAAAAACCACTCTTCATAGGCGGCTAAGGACACGCGCGATCGACACAAATGGGGCTCTACAATGCCACATGGCGCGAGCACAATTTTTGAATGCAACGTTAGCGGTGCACCAGCATCGGCGCGCCTCAACTGGTTCTGTACAGATGCGACAACGGTCAAAAATTGCAGTGTGACGCAATCTCACGCACTGAATGCCTCAACTGAGCTCGTACGATAGTAAGCCTATGCTCTACGCGGTAACAGCAAAGCACGCTGCGCAGATAGTGGAACCCGCTCGCCACATTTCAAATGACAATACTGCTCTGATTACACATCCTGCCAGCATTTACACCACCTGCCGCACGGCTAAGCGCAGCCGCACAGCTAAATACGATGCACTCTAGCAACCAACGTTTCTAGAACCTTTGTTCTCGAAACATTGCTAGCTGTGTATGGCTACGCGAACCACCGTCATCGAGCGCTAAAGCAACAACGTTATCACGTAATAGCACTTCAAGTACACAAAATATAGTTCTGTAATTACATAAACCTATAACGAAACTCTCACTCACCTGATAGGGGAACTGTATCAAAGCGCAGCAGTTTAATGGCACCAGACCTCCGACGAGGAAACAACAAAGCTCGTCAGTTGGGCCATCCGCAAAGAAGAAACTATAGAGGAAGCGCGCACTGAAGCGCGCCAAAAGCAAGGACCGCAGCACCTACTAATACGTATTTTACTTGGAACAAAATTAATTGCTACCGTTCGCTTGCTCCCTAAAATATAAGTAATTTAACGCTTGGTGAAGTGTATTTTTTATAGTTGTTTTTCATGTGATAAAAGACACGTGACCGATCGTCTGTAGAACGCCAACATCAAAAACAGAAATTCTCTGTTTTTTTCAGAAATATATTTCTGTTAACAAAGAAAAACAGAACTTTTCTGTGTGACCACAGACGTTTTCTGTAAAGAAATTTGTACTTTTCAATATATTTTTACAATGTACAGTATATACACAATGTTTCATTATTTACATATTGATAAAGCATATACACAATGTTTTATTATTTACATATGGGGTAGATGGTGATTTTGTTCAAGAGCTCTACGGACCACAAGGAGGGGGGTTCCCCTGATTTTGTTTTCCTAATCAGCGTCATCGTCATCGTTATCACGTGTAGTGGGTACATTCCACTATACTGGAACGCGCTTATTCTTCATGGTCATCAGGCGTCATCGTCATCTTTATCACGTGGAGTGGGTACATCCCACTCCACGTGATAGGTGGGCATGGACGCACGGCTAGAATGAAGTTCTTACGCAACTATTTCTTCATCCCGCAGCTTCTCGGTGCTATCATCTGCGGCTGGGTGCATGACGTCGGTCTTCGAGTCGGCGACGTGTCCTGCAGCCGCGAGATCCTCCCGAGTGACGTGGTCTGGTCCGTCCCAGTTCCTGCGGACGACCTCCTCCAGTGTACCGGCGAACTACACTACTCGAACTTCAGCTCTGGATACATCGCGGGCCTGCTTGCTGTTGAAAATTGCCGTGCTTCTACGTGTACGGATTCTGGTTACATGGATTCTCCAATGCCAGTGACTGTGCCCGCTGATCACTCATTGTATCACCACGCATGCGCCCCGACGACCTTCCTGCTTGGGCTCCACTGCGCAACCGCAACGATGTCAACGCAGATAGCTGCCGAGTTAAAACCAGGCACATGGGACACGGTCGACAGTGGGCATGGACGCGCGGCTAGAATGAAGTTCTTACGCAACTATTTCTTCATCCCGCAGGTCAGTTGCTTTTCCAAGCTTGCATACTCCTGCTTTAAATCTGACGATAGATTTTTGATCGTGCTTCCATGCCCTGGAGCTATTGTGCGACCTTTTTGTTCATTGTTTTTAATGCTGTGTGGTGACATTGAATGTAACCCTGGTCCTCAAAAAAGATCAGCAATCTGAGGCACTTGGCGAGGTTTTAAAAACAGTGCGCGACCTAAATCAACGGTCTATACGGATGGAGGATAATCAAAAGTCAATGCTAGACACTGTTTCGGAGCTGAAATCACAACAGCAGTCAATGTCTACCGCGATATCTGATATTAAAGTGAGGCTAGAGGGCGTAGAAACCCAGACAACCAAATTCGACAAATGGCAGAGCGAACTGGGCGAACTTCGTGAAACGGTCGACCGCATGGCGAAAGAGTCAGCTGCTATACGTGTGCGATTAGACGATACCGAAGATCGCTCTCGTCGTAATAATCTACTTTTCTATAACATACCAGACATCGCTACTGAAACAGCGCCTCAATCAGAAGAAAAAATTCTTGAATTACTTACAAACAAGTTGGCACTCGGTATCACACGTGAACACATATCCCGTGCACATCGTATCGGTAGGTTCTCCTCGAGTAAGGCACGTCCACTCATTATTAACTTTGAATCGTACAAAAGCAAAGAGCAAATCCTATCGAAACGCACACAGTTAAAAGATCACAGAATTGCTGTTAGTGAGGACTATTGCGCAGCAACGCGTCACGCAAGGAAAAAACTTATCAACTATGCGAAATCTCGGAACGTGCCCGTCAAGCTAAAATATAAGAAACTACTAATCAATGGCAGGTACTATAGTTACAACGCCAACGATGACGCTGTGTATGAAATGACACCGAATGACAGTGTCAATGGTTCCGACGAGTCTTCTACCCGTTACTTAAGGTCTGGCCGCGCAGTTTCGGCTGCACGCAGATAGCATGACGTGAGGGGCAAGCGTCCTGTTAAAAAAACAAAAATATCGGTGTTGCTAACTAACATTCGTAGTTACTTGTCAAAGAACAGCGAACTGTGCAGCCTAGTAGATGACTGTGAAGCTGATATTATCGCTCTAACCGAAACATGGCTAACTTCAAAAATATCGAATTCCGAACTACTTCGATGCAACAAATTGTTTAACATTTATCGATGTGACCGCACTAACACTACAGGCGGCGGTGTTCTGCTGGCTGTTAACAAATGTTATGAGTCTTTTTCTATCCCAATAAAGTGTGACATTGAATCTGTATGGTGTTGTCTAAGTGTTAATTTCAAAAAAGTTGTCGTTGGAGTTTGTTACCGCGCACCATCAAGCGTTTCGTCATTTTGCGACAACCTGTACGACTGCCTAAACCAAGTGACGGTTCAGTTTCCGGCAGCTGTGATTATTATCATGGGTGACTTCAATTTCCCGAGTATCTGTTGGTCAGGATCATGTCCATTTTCGTCGCCTTCCTCATCCGAAGCTAATCGTTTCATTGAATCATGCGCCGATTTCAACTTGCACCAGATCGTCAGTTCACCTACACGCGTAACAAAAGCTACGTCATCGCTCTTGGACTTGGTCCTCACATTGTCTACTGATCTCCTGTCATCTGTGGTTCACTAACCAGGACTAAGTGATCACGATGTTCTACATTTTTCTATCACACTACCATTGTCGCCATCGCGCAACCGTTTTAAAACAATTAGAGATTACAGGAGAGGCAACTTCGATGCTATTAACAGTGCCCTCTCAACATTTTTAGATCAGTTCTTGGCAAACTTCGACAACCGTCCGTTAGAGCTGAACTGGCAAATGTTCAGGAGAAAGGTAAATAAACTATACAATGAATTCATTCCTATTAAACAAGTTTTTTTTCAAATAATAAATCACCATGGTACAACAGATCACTGAACCGTCTTTCCAACAAGAAAAAACGTCTTTTTCGCATTGCAAGGCATTCGCAATGTCAACATAAATGGGAGGCTTATAAGAATGCAGCTTCCACTTATTTAGCACCATTGAAAGCCTCCAAGTATTCATTTTTCAACACTACACTTCCTAACATGCTAAAAAGTAACCCAAAGGGTTTTTGGAGGGTATTTCGGTGTAACGATGCGCAAACCATATCTCTAACCACACCTAATGGTGACCCTGTACCCAGTCAACAATGTGCAACGATTTTGAACAATACGTTCATCCAGTCATTTTCATCCTCGAGACCCGGTAATGAACTACCACATGTGACCCCCCTCTAATTTTCCTTCAATGTACCCTGTTATTTTTGAGTCCGCTGGCATCAAAAAAATAATTAAAAACTTAAAGCTTAGTTCGCCTTGTGGAGCAGATGCTATCACCTCAAAGTTTTTGAAAAATACCATTGAGTATTGCTCCATCATTTTAGAATACATCTTTTCACAATCGCTTCGGTCTGCCTCATTACCTCAGGATTGGAAGATAGGAAAGGTTGTGCCAATCTTTAAATCCGGCGAAACTCATAATCCTCTTAATTATCGACCAATATCTTTAACTTAAATACCATGCAAAATAATGGAACACGTTATTTTCACTCATCTAGTTAACTTTCTTGAAGATAATAATTTCTTTTCTAACTTTCAACATGTATTTCACAAATCTTTCTCTTGCGAAACACAGCTGCTTTCATTTACTCATGACTTGCACACTTACCTTGACTCTGGATTTCCCATTGACTGCGTATTTCTTGACTTCTGTAAAGCCTTTGACAAAGTAAACCATCTGCTTCTCTTGTATAAACTAAGCCTACTAAATATAGACCCTGCAATCGTCAACTGGATTCGAGCGTTTCTTCTATCCCGGCTTCAATTTGTCGCCACTAATGATAGCGTGTCTGACATGACCCCTGTTGAATCGGGGGTTCCTCAGGGGTCAGTTCTGGGTCCTCTTCTGTTCTTAATTTATATAAATGACTTACCCAATAACATTTCCTCACAAATTTGTTTATTTGCTGACGACTGTGTCATATATCGCAGAATAACTACTACCTCTGATGTCGCTAATCTACAGGCTGATCTAAACCACATCCATAACTGGTGCGTCACTTGGCGCATGGAGCTGAATACTAAGAAGTGCAAATACATGCGAGTTTCACGTTCTAACGCAGCATGCCCAACATATGTGATTAACAACTTCAATCTCGAATCTGTCACAACATACCGTTACCTTGGCGTCCACATAACTAACGATTTGTCATGGAAACATCACGTCGAACACATAATATCCAAAAGTAACCGCACTTTGGGATACATAAAAAGAAATCATTTTCTCGTTCCATCTTCACTAAACTTACTGCTCTACACCACGTACATTCGTCCTCAGCTAGAATATGCATCATCGGTTAGGGTCCGCATCAATCCATATTAATTACCGCAATTGAAGCAGTGCAAAATCGCTCTGTCCGTTTTATACTAGCGAACTATCACCGTACAGCAAGCGTAACAGAAATGAAAGCCATTCTTAACATCCCACTACTTGTCATTCGCCGGAAGCAAGCTCGCATTTCACTTTTTCACAAAATATATTATCACAATGCCACTCTCCGATCACTCTTTGTTCACCCACCACCATTTACATCTGCTCGAAGGGATCATTGCCATAAAGTCAAGGTCTCGTTTTGTAACACTGTCGCGTGCGCACAGTCATTCATTCCTAAAACCTCAGTCGAATGGAATAACCTATCGTCATTTATAGTGAACATACGCGATCCAATTCTTTTCAAACATGCTTTTGTGAACATGATCTAGAGTTGTAAAATTTTGCCTTTTTTTAACTTTTTTTTCCTCTTTCTCTCTTCGTATTTTGTTCCGTGTTACATATAATCGTGTACTTGCCCCTCCCCTCTATAATGTACTGTATGTACCTTGAGGGTATTCCAAATAAAAATAAATAAATAGTGGAATGTACCCACTCCACGTGACAAAGATGACGATGACGCCTGATGACCAAGCGCGTTCCAGTATAGTGGAATGTACCCATTACACGAGATAACGATGACGATGACGCTGATGACCATGTTGTATAAGCGCGTTCCAGACCACACATTCTCTTTCTGCCATGGATGAAAACGATCGTGAACTCGCTCTCGCCCTCGAAAGGCAAAACGGCAACGCCGACAACAAACGTTCATAATCACACCACACCCCCGCATTTGTGTGTCAGGTCTTTGTATGATGATCGAGTGGGCAAAATTTACGGGGATTGACGGTTTACCAGATTACCTCCGGGGCTTCGCCCACTCATCATCATTCACTTCGTGGATATGGCTTGATTTTTCTTTCAATTTGAAAACTGCCTTTGAGGCGCGCACGAAAAGGAGGCCCATTCTGTACCCACTCATGATGTGGAACGAAAAAAAAAAACAAAACAAGAAAAGAACCCTGCGCACACCTAAGGTCCCTAATACACCATGGGTAAGACGCCACCGCGTGGCAGGAGACGCAGAGGGGTCATTCCACGAGCCGTTTAAGAAATATGTCAGAGCGTCCTGTTCCGCGTTGTTGACACATGCAGCGGGTTGCTAAAACACAAAGGCGTAACAACTGTGATAGTTGTTCCTTCACGCCTGTCCTGTGCATGATATTACGCCATGGTCCTGTGTATACCTGCGCGTCCTTTTCGAGCGTCCTTCTGTGTACTTCAGTGGGAAGCTGCAAGTATTGGGATGCTTGTCGTTTCTTCGTGTGGCATTCAAGTTCTTTCCATCGCATTCATTGCTTCGCTTTTGGGGTGAAAGTGTCACTTTTTCTGCCCTCACACCAACCATTCTTTGTCATTTCTGTTGCTTCTTTTTCCGATGTCTAAATGGTGGAGTGCGTTCCTGGTCCCTGAATATCTGCCCCATTTCAAAGAGGCATATGATATGAAGTGAATTATTCCCGTGCACCATTATCCCCACGTACGCTTCACAAAGAGCGGGGAAGTTTCGCAGGGAATTGTGTTTCGATGCATTTACCACTCAAGTTACTGCACAAATCTAAATAAACACATTATGACTGGCAAGCTGAAATCGCTTTTCTAGAAAACCAGAAAAACATTTTGAATGACAGGCTTTTTTTTCATTTCAATGGAACGAAAATTCAGAAGCTTCAGTACAAAATGGAGCAAATTTCAAATGCATTGGGCACCACCGCCACATTCAAAAACCGCACTAAAACAATTTTCCTCGAGCTTACAGACCTAGGTGAAGTAGCCGCCACTCATCGTTGCTCTAATCGTGACAGCGGAAGCGGAGAAAGGTTTTGTGCAGAAGAAAACGTGGGACGTTCCTGTCCCGTTGTCGCACAAAGTATTAATCCAGAGCTGCTCCTAAATTTAAAAACAACGCGCTCATATTCTGCACCGCACGCAACCTGTGAATGTCTCCTCTAAACCAGCAAAAATGCAAATGCCACACATTTTTTTTCTCGCATCGGAATGTTCATTGCGCTAATGTATTCTGCATTACCATAAATGACTAGCAACTTCGAAGTCCGCGGATTTCGAGGGAAAACGAGCGGAGCACGCGGTTTTCCTTCTCCGCTTGCCGACTCTCACGTCAGAGGACGCTTCAGTGCTGTGCCCGATTTCGTGACTTTATTAGGACGCCCGAGCGAGCGCTCTTTCGACTCCTCAAAAATCCCTGCTCCATGGCCCAGACAGTGGGGGAAAAAAAAGAACGTGCGAGAAAGTCGTTCAAGGTGCCGCAATTCACCATGACAATTTCTCACCAGTTGCAGGGAAAACGAATTGCACTTTGTCGTTCCGATTCAATAGTGTGGTACGGTGTGCGCTCTTAATTAACCCGTAGGCGCTCCCGAATTTAAGAACAACGCACCCATTTCCGGCAGCGTACGTTACGTATACAGAGTCTCCTATAAAGCAGGGAATGTGTAAATCCCACACACTTATTGTCGTGCGTCCGAATGTTCATTGCGCTTATATGTATTCTGCATTGTCATAAATGACAGGCGACTTTTAAACTCGTGCATGTCTCTTTAAGCTCGCTCTTATTGGTTAAAGCATTTTCCATTATGAAACAAACAACTGATGGATAACACGGCACAAATCGTAGCGTCTCTTTGCATTCGCCTAGGACGACTCGCAGGCGAAAGCCGCCTTCTTCTTTTACTTCTCGTTCGACTGTACATTGATCCTCCTCCGCGCACTTCCGAAAGTATTGTGCCCGTGAGGTGGTTTTGCCCTGCCTCCAAGATCGCAGGCACCGAAAGCTTTCTGCACCTCACCCGGTTTTGCACAGCCTCCGGGATCAGCCCAACTTTGACCAAGCGGAGATGCTGTGTGATTACGTACCCATGGGACGTAAATTATCTACCGCCATGGTGACGTCACACATTCTTGCTATCTGTGACGTCATCGTAATGTCACACGCTGACGTGATCACGTGGAGAGGCTCGTTGCCATCACTCCTGCTGGCGACGAAGCCGAAGCCGACGCTTTCGGCTTAATAACCAATACCATCGGCTGAGAAGATGGCTTCCGCCTTTCCAGGCGTCTTAGCCAAATAAATGCATAAGAAACCGGGGGACGCATTCCTTATGGCAGCAATCATTGTACGCGAGATGGTCACTGAGCTGTCTTACCGTGAAGTTGTAGAAACGGTGCCGCAATGTTGAAGAGTTAATTTACAGTGTAATCCACTCAGCCTCGTGAAAGCCTTACGCTGTCACAGAAATCTGTGTATTTAAATGCAATACTGAGCGCTGCGAAAAAGGAAAGTTTATTGAACAAGTGTACACAAACACTGGAGGCACTTATACACTAAAAGTTCGAAATGGTGTCAGTAGAACTTATACAAACGCTACACATAATTTTAAACGGACATCTACAAAACAGTGTGCGGTACTAAGAAACTATAAAAAAAAGGGGGAACATGCTACCTCTCGATGAGCTGAAGAGAGAGTGAGAGAAAAAAAAAGGGGGGGGGGGGGGGTTCGTGTAGCATAGCAAGTCGGATGACATGTTTCCTGCTTAACTCAGTATGGCGCTGCGGGAAATTCCAGTTTGTCCCCACGTAATACGAAAAACCGAGTGTGCCAGCGCCTTAAAAAGGCACCAACACCACTTACATCTAGGTCTTCGACTAGGTATCCAAAAAGAATTTGATAAATTCGGTGTAAGACTGGGAATTCTGCTCGCTGTGGTTGTCGACGAGCTTCTGCTTGGCACCGACGTCTCCAGATCACGTAAATTGTGACTGCGAGTACCAATTGGACAAACAGGCCATTTCTCCTCTGCGACAGTGATGTAGCCCTAACTCCAAAGGCGCGCCAAACAAGGTGCCACACACCCTTGGTGGCAACGCATTCAAATAACGCATGCTTAGTGGTCTCGGATTTTCCACAATTCACGCACTTCCCATTTGGCACCACGTGCCACTTTGCGAGGCTTTGACGCGTCGGTAGCACGCTCCATCTTCTTAGCCAGTCAAATTCGCGAACCACCTCGGGAACTTTGCTGTTTAGAAAAAAATTATTTACACTATGTACAGAGCATAAATTATGCATGACATATCAGTGCACAGGTATACATTCACATTTTCACCATTGTACATCACAAAAACTAAAACTAACACTTTCCCATAGGGCGAACAGCAGAAGTCAGACAGACTCCACTTGCCCCAACGCAGTTGGGGCAAGTGGAGGTGCGTACCACCTGCCATCGTTGCAGCCGATCTCGAGTGGGGAGCAAGCCCCAGCCTCATCGCCAAACAAAGTCGCGAAGGTGACCTGGCAACGCCGCTGCGACCATGTGCTTCCAAGGGCGACTCATTACCGCATTCCGGTGTCGGGGTACCAAAGGCTGCATAAGGGCGGCCATTGTGTCCACCACTTTCGTTTCGGCGACATCGATCGCTGGGCATGTAGTATCTAGACGGCGGTGGAAGGCCAGGAGGGCACGATACACAGTCGGTAAATGGGAGTACTGCTGACCACAGTTCATAGGACCAGCGGGCACTAGGACACGTAGGGATGGACCTAGGTGGTAACGTGCGAGTGCCTGCGCAGGCGTACCATCATTATTTAAAACGCGCAATAAAGTGCGGAGGGACAGGATGGAAGCTCTGACGGCCACGTCGGGGAACGCGAAGCCTCCTCGGCTGCGCGGTTGCGCTAACGTGGGGCGCGATAATAATTCCGTACCACCAGACCAAAAGAACGAGGTGATTAAACGCTGAACTTTCTGTGAAACGCGGAGCGGGGGTTTGACGGTGTGACACAAGTACCAAAAGTTGCCGAAGTAGACCGATTGCGACAAGTACCGGCGTTCTAACAGGGGAAAATCAAAGTGCTTAGCGTCGTCTATGTTTTTTTGTTAGAGCTTGTATAACAGATGTCCAGATATTTTCCTGTATACCGAAAGCATTGTAAGTAACACCTAGTATCTCCATGGTGGAAGACCATTGCAAAGGCAACGTGATGTTAATACGTCCAGCAGGGTTTCCAATGAAGAAATACTGGCTTTTTGACAAATTTAAACGAGCACCAGAAATCGCACCGAAATTGGAAAAGGTATTCAGGACGTGCTGCAGTGACTGTTCGTTGTGTATGTACAGAGTAATATCATCGGCATAGGCAGTTACTTTAACTTCAGTGCGGCCAGGGAGGGGTAAGCCACGAATCTGTGGATCTCGTTCGATGGCCCTTAAAAAGGGCTCTAAGGCAAGGACGAATAATACGGGGGAGAGAGGACAACCCTGACGGACTCCTCGTGTAACCTGGAATGGGCGGCTCTCGCGCGAATCTAGGAAAAGGGTACTCTCGGAGTTGGCGTACATAGCGTGAATGAGGCGGATGAGCTTGGCAGGAAAACCGAATGCTTGTAAGACGTTGAATAGATAGGTATGTTCAACGAAGTCAAAAGCCTTTTCCTGATCTAAGGAAACCAGTAACCCCTGTGCGCATCGTCCAGTGGTGCATTGCATTATGTCACGCGTGAGCCAGGTATGACTATGAATGTCGCGGCCCGGAATGGAACAGACTTGGTGGGGAGCTATTAGCGATGGAAGAGACGGACTGATGCGGCGTACCAGAATGTTAGCGAGGAGTTTGTAATCCGCATTGAGAAGGGTGATGGGGCGCCAATCTTCGGGTCGCGTGGATTGGGAGTCTTTCTTGGGTATCAGTGTGATACGGCCGCTGCGGAAAGAGTGCGGGAGGGAAAGATCGTGGAAACAGCGCCTAATGACACGCGACATAAATGGGCCAATAATGGGCCAAAACTGGATGTAGAACTCGACGGGGAGGCCATCGGGTCCAGGGGGCCGAACCCTTTTTCATTGCATCTAAGGCGTCTTTGATTTCAGAATCCGATGGTGGCGATAGGAGAGTGTCAGAATCCGCGTTGGAGTTACGGGGTAAATTTGGTAGGAGGGGGTGCAAAGAACCCCCTGCGGCAGAACTTACGCTAGTAGCTGACTGGGCCATAAATTCAAAGTGGCGCGTGAAGGCCTGGAAGTCGCGTGAGCCATTAGCGGCAGGAGCTATAGGGTGCAGCGTGTGTGCAGGCGAGCCGCACGGACGGATGAGCGCCCGGCGTGCATACCGTAGGACCTCAGGGTGCGCACATGGCGCACGTCTGCAGCGCCAAGCTGCCGCTGGAAGTGAAGAGGCGCGCATTATACGCTGGTACCTGTCCACTAGCTCTGCTTGCCATGCACGCATGACGGGAGAGGGGCAAGGGTCTCGGTGAGCAATGCGGATTTTCTGCATTAAAACGTTAGCGTCTTGTGTCACACGAGCGCGAAGTGCCCTACCCGACGCACTACAATGGTGACGCCATTGTTCTTTCAGATGATCCCAGTCAGTGAGATCTGCGCCAATAAGTGATGCGCGTAGTGCTCGGGACAAACCCTGGGCCGTCTGAGAGTCTTGAAGGACGCGGCAATCCAGACGCCATGGCCTCTGAACCGCCGGCGTCCCCGCAGGCAGGTGTAGAGTCAGCGCAACCGGGCGATGGTCACTTATATACGCGGGCGTAGGTGGTAGCGACAGCACCTCGACATTGCGTACGAAGGCCATGAGGCCGGGGGATACATATGTTCGATCAAGCCGGCTGCTCGATGTCGCGCGACGCCACGTATAAACATACCTCCCACCATACGTACGGTCATGTACATCAGTCAGTAACAACTGTTGTACGAGACGCTCAAGTTCTTTAGCATTCCAGTTAGACCGGCCGCGACCTGGACCTCGGACGTCAGTATGGGAGTCTAAGACACAGTTGAAATCTCCTAAGAGTACTAAATGCCGAGAATTTAAAAGGTAAGTTTCTAGAGAGCGAAAAAATGTGCCAGAGTTTGCGGACACTGCCGGCCCATAGACGCCAACAAATCTGATGCGCAGAGAAAAAGAAAGTGCAGTCGAACGCTAGCACGCGTCCGAAGGCATCGAAGGTAATATGGTGGTCGCGCAGAAGGCTGCGGTTAAAAACAATAACTCCGACGCCAGTCGAACGCGTGCTAGCGAACGAGAAGTAACAATCAACGTTGAATGCGCGTTTGAATGTGAGAACATCTGAGAGCTTGAAAAAGTTAGTTTCCTGCAGAAAAAGTAGGTCACAAGATAGTGAACGCGCAAAATTTATAACTTCAGCCTGTTTTTGAGGGTTCCGGAAACCATGAACGTTAAATGTAATTACTTTTAAAGTGAGAGCCATGATAAAAGAGAAGGATACAAATTAAGGGACGGAAAGGCAGGAGTACCTTTAGCGGACGCGGGAGCGGGTGAACGCACCCCGCGAGCGGTACAGTCATTTCTTGCGGCCGGGTGACGCACCGGAGGCGCGGGGCTTCCGGGGTCGCGTTGGTGTCCGCAAGGGACTTCTGTCACGGCTGCGGGTTTCCGAGTCGCTGCTGGAAACTCGGTGGCGCTTGGTGTTGGAACTTCGAACGGAGGGGGGGGACCAGAACGTCGTCACTTTCCCGGCTGACGTCGCTGGGTGTAACGTCTTCGTCAATCTGGAGGGGCGTCTCACTTGAAGAGCTGTCTGAGTCTTCAATGTGGACGGTTCCGTCGTCTGTAGACGGAGACTCCTCGATGGTAGTAGGATTCGCAGACGATGGGGAGGCCGCGTGACTGGCGTCGGACGTCACGCTGTCGTCGGCGTCTGTCCGCCCAGCAGATCCGCTGTGGAGCGAGGTGCCGGCATGTCGTTCGATGGCGATGACCGATGGGCGCGAGACGCACACCGAATCATCAGCCGTGGAAGCGCTGGCTGGCTCTGGGCTAACTGGGGACGCAGCGGGCGTTGGATGTGGCGTCGCGTCCTCTGTGTTTTGATCTTGGGTGGGATCTTGGGCAAGTGTCGGTGGGACCTCGCGTCTGTCCGAAGCCGGCACCTCGGGTTGAAGCGGTGGGAAGTCCTTAGAGGCTGCCTCTGAGTACGACCTTCGGATAGTGCAGGCGACGGTGGCATGGGGATCTCCACAACGACGGCACGGAAGGGAGCAGCCCTTACCGTCGTGACCATAGATGCCGCACCTCCCGCAAAACGGCGCCGTGCAGTTCATCCTGAAGTGGCCACTTTCTCCACAACGTCGGCACACGCGTTGAATACCCTTGTAGTCGCAGGTCACTCGGTGACCTGCCACCCTCAGGTAGTTTGGCACAGGGGACGACGATTTCATTTCCATGCGGACGTAGCGCGTCCCAGTGGTCACGGTCGGGCGCGACCCCATGAGTCCTCTGGTAATGTGGAGCACCTTCCCGTAGGGAGACAACGCTTGGGCAAGGGCCTCACTGGGGACGCGGCATGGCAGGAAGAGAACGGTGACCTGTGTTACTTGAGGGCCCAGGGGTACGATGGCGACGCGCTCTCCTCGGATGTTGAGGCGCGACGCGTCCACGATTTGAGCCAGGGCGGCTTCGCTGTTGACGGTAACTTGGTAGTTCCGGCCTCCGAAGTGCTGAACGCAGTATACTTCTTCGATTCCTACTATTGAAGACGTCGCGTCAACGACGTCTTCAGGACTTGCCCCCTCAGGGACGACGACATCGAAGGCTAGCGCCTTCTTCGGTGGCTGGCTTGCCATGCGGTACATGACGTTTCATTTCATTCGATTCGTACGCTTCTATATTGAAACAGACAAAATCACAAAAACAAGGTATGATAAGGCATAGTGCCCACACGCATATTTTATCTTCGTCACCCTAAGTGTGATAAACGAAGTGTCTCCCTCGTCTTCTCGAAGCGGCGTTTCTTAGTTATTTTGAGCGAAGCTCGTAGATATTACAGATTTCGCTGGCGGTGGCGCCGGCATAGTTCCTGGAAAACACCTGCGTACACAAATGGGGTGTGCACAAATGAGTCCCTCGAAGGTGCGCAGGTCAAGTGCGTATTCGCGTGCGCTGTTTTCCAATAACTGATGCTGTCTCTATGGTGGGCTTGTTGGTGATCGGCCGTTCCTGTTAAGGGAATTGGAAGTTTTGTGGAGGTCACTGGCCATGTCACGCTGCCGCATTTCATTTGTGCACCGATATGAACGCATCACCGTCGATGTTGCCTATGGCAACTGGGGTGTTCCGTTGCTAAGCCCGTGGATGAAGGTCCCGCTACGGGCATGGAGGAAGGAAACAGTGAGGAGGGAGCATTGCGCAATGAGAAAGAAAGAAAAAACAGCGAGGAAGGTGACTTGTGATCTCCCGTTGCCACATTTCATGGTTGCCTGGCAATGAATGCATAACTGTCCTTTTCGCCTGTAGTGATGGACATTCACCCACTCTGCTAATTACGTGGGTGGAGGTAGGTTTGCCGGCATGGAGGAAGAAAATAGCTACAGGACACGTTCGCCGTGGAACCCAGGACCTCCAGACCGGAGCTCTTGGCCATGGTGAGACACGTTTCCTGGAGTGAAGTAGATCATTGCATCTCTGACGGTGTGGATGTTTTAAGTAGGCCCTGACAATCAGGGAGGAAGCTCTCTTTGTTCAAGACTGTAACTTGGCTAAAAGAGCATTCACTGTCCCTCTTCTCCGCCGATAAAGGTGGAGGGTTCGTAGTTTTGAATAGAGACGTGTGTATGTCTAAGGCATCTGAGAGTGTATGTGCGGTATTTATTAAGCGCCCTGATATTCATGTCACAGGAATTAAGAATAAAGCGAAAAGGCTAGCGAAAAAGTTGAGCGAGATGGGGAGTATCATTGAGAGCATTAACAAGGGTAGAAGTCTTGATTATGCGCTACTTATTAAAACACTACCGACGAAGAAGACGTAGAGACGAACAGAAGTAGACGAGACAAAGCGCAACTTTCAACTGATTTGTTTCGCGCGTTGTTCAAATATATATCGAGTACAAGGCACACGTCAGAGTGATAAAAACACAAACCCTCGCCTACACGTCATCCACCCTTCGCGTTTTCACTACATGATTTACTTCTGCAGAAGATAAATGTAAAGACGGCATGCTCACGCAGTTTTGTTCACCCAGAGAAGCCATGATGGCTGCTTCAGAAACCAATCTCTCTTTTTTCATCTTTCACGTGTTTTACAATTTTTGTTTTTTCAAATTCAGGCGCGCGCGAGCATATATTACAATGTGTTGCTAGATTCCCTGGGTGGGTGACTTGCTCGCAATTGTACCGATGATCTCGAAGTCTTGTGTTAATGCATCTCGAGGTTTGTCCTATGTATTGTTTTCCGCAGGTTAGCGGAATATTGTACACTACCTCTACGTCACACTCGACAAACCTCTGCGAATGTTTTATCTGACATCTATTGCATTTTCTGGTTTCATTTGCATTGTTGACTTTTGTTACAAAGACTTGTCAGTTTTTGTGGTGCTGAGAATGTAACGGGGACGTCATGTTTGTTCGCTGTCTTTTTTAGTCTATGTAATACATTATGTACATAGGGGATCACCACCAGGCCGCTTCTCTCGCTTTTCGGCTTCTGCATTCTTTTTTGTTCCTGATATATTCCGTAGCATTTTTTTCGCAACAGATGCAATTATGGAGTCTGGGAAACCACTTCTTTTTAGCCTTTCTACCTGGACATGCAAGATCTTTGACATCAAATGTTCACAGGATTTTTGAATTGACTGACATAGGCAGTTTCGCGCAACACTTCTTTTTTACAAGTTTAGAATGACCACTTGAATAGCTCATCAGCGCTTTTTCACTTTTCGTCATGTATGCCCAGCACGTGTGGCTGGAACTCAGGTGACTTTCGAGGTCGAGAAAATGCATGCCAGTCTTTTTCGGTAATTCTACTTTAAAGTTTAATCTACTGTAAATCTAACAAAACTACGTGAGCATGCCGTCTTTACATTTATCTTCTGCAGAAGTAAATCTTGTAGGGAAAACGCGAAGGGTGGATGACGTGTAGGCGAGGGTTTGTGTTTTTATCACTCTGACGTGATATCACTCTGAGCCCAACTTTGACCAAGCGAATATGCTGTGTGATGACGTCATCATATTATATACGTTATCTGACGTCATGGTGGTGTCACAACTTTTCGCTATCTGTGGCGTTATAGTATTGTCACGCGCTATCGTCATCACGTGAAAAGGATCGTTTGAGTCACTCCTGCTGACGGCGAAGCCGACGCTCAATATTCGCGTTCTCTGAGACACCTAACCCCCCACATTCAGGAACGCTCCTTGACTTGAACTTGACTTGCCACCGCCTCAAGGCAGCCCGTGTGAAGCGCGTTTGTGCTGCCTTGGCACCGCCTAAAGACAGCGTGTTCGAAGCGCGTTTGGGCTGTATTGAAGGCGCTGGCAAGACAAGTTCAAGTCAAGGAGCTTTTCTGAATACGGGGTAAGGCTTTCGCCTTAATAATAGTCACTACAATCTACAGAGAAGAAGATGGCTTTCACCTTTCTAGTCGTGTCATGTAAGTGCATAAGGAACCATGTGAGACTTTCTTTATGGCGGCGATCATCTTACGCGAGAAAATGTCGCTCAGTTGTATTGCCGAGTAGGCGGTGGCATATTTGAAAGAGACGATTCAGAAAACCGGGAGAGAGAGAGAGAAATAACATTTATTTGCACCCGTCAAGAATTTGTGAAGTAATCGTGACGTAGTCGTGGTGTCACTGTGACGCCACATAAGGTGACTTCAGAAGATGACGTCGTCGCTGCACGCCCTTGATTGGTCAAATGTGGGCCAATCACGGAGGCTGTGCAAAACCAGGTGAGGTGCCGAGAGCTTGCGATCCCGGAGGCAATGCAAAACCACGTTAGGTTCCGGAAGCTGTCGGAAGGGATCGGGGGGAGGATCAACGCATCGACTAGTAAGAAAAAGGGCAAGAAGGGTCTCGCCTTCCAGTCGTCTTAGGCGATTGCCTAGTTTCTGGTTTCTAACGCGTGCTAAGAAAAGAGAGAATCACCTTTTCTCGGCCATTGGGAACAGGAAAATTACGCGCTGGGAATATATATCTTGCTTCCATCGACTAACTCCGGCCTGCTTTGCATTCCCAATGCGACGCGTGAAACCTAGCTCCTGTTCGCTCTCCTAAAAAGCAGCGAATGCCTATTGGACAGGGGGAGACAGATAAGGCAAACAGAATGGGGCAGATAACAAGATACAAAGGGGTGAAACAGGTAGGACAAATACAGTGCGAAAGATAGGCTAAGAAAAGGGAATCTTGGGTACTGGTTCTCTAATTCACTTATCCTATCGGTCGGAGAAGCGGCCAGCAAGGTCTGCGAGAACAAAAGGAACAACCGCAAAGAAAAACAATGCGACGAACAAGCATATGGATGTGTGCACGTGAGGGAGATAGCTGAAACCTCCTCTGGCGGAACAAAGTGGAACAAAACAATGGTTTTTCGGATGCGATGTGCGGTACCCTCTCCGATGCCCGGGACGGTCAGGGTTGCCGTTGGGTGGACATGAAAAGGCGCCAAAACTCACGCCAAAAGTAGCCAAAGTAGCCATGACATTTGATCCTATCGCCGAATTTCTCGCCAAACAGAACAGAAGCGCTATTATCAACAGAGTCTTTACTATTGATGAATAAATAAAACTATTTTGAATAAGTAAAACCACAAGTTTAAAAAAGAGCCATGGCGCCAACTGGAAATTTTCGTCGCCAACGGGGTCCAAAAGTAGCCAATTTGGCGCAAAGTAGCCACCAACGGCAACCCTGGGGACGGTAGTTCGAATGGGATAAATACAAAGTGCTACTGAGAGTGCACCTTTGCAGAAAGCATACCAGATCAAGACCGGTGATAAGTTGTGCTAAAGTGGCCTGTGTTTCACTTGTCATTCATTCATTCATTTGTTCAAGAAATTTTTATTTGGATCGCTCGTTTGTTCACTCGTGAAATTTTCTGCGCATATTGATGTCTCAGTGGTTATGAAGTTCTTCATCGCGAAAATTAGGAAATTATACCTTCGAACAAGAACAGAGAAACCTGAAAACGAAATAAAGAACGTGAAATGTACAGTACGACAAAGTAAAGAAAGATATTCTTGGTACTGCAAGCATTCTCCTCGCCCATATGAAACAAACCCATGCCTTTTATTTGCGCCCTCAGTAGCACAAAGTCTACTGTGAAGTCCAGTATTTTTTCATAAAATCTATAAGTGCCCTTGTAGCAGTCCTTGATGCTGTCTGGTCGGACATTGCGGACGTGGTCAATGTACATACGCATCACCTCTTCCTGTCCCCATCATCATCATCACCCTTTTCTTCCCTTTCCCTTTTCCCCTGTGCTGAGTAGCAGGCCAGAGCGCACAAGCTCAGGCCGACCTCTCGGCCTTCTAATAAATTTCGCTCTCTCTCTCTCTCTCAGTAGCACAAGTGTTTTTGTTACTGTTTTTGTTGTTGCGGAGAGTGCGCTGAA
>JALIZH010031563.1:0-36221 GCA_030522465.1 Rhipicephalus appendiculatus
CGGTATCATCTGTTTTTTGTGGGTCCAGTCTCCGTTTTTTTTTTTTTTGGTTAGCCTATCGTGGCGGGTGTTGAGTGGGAAGCAATCTGGTTGGTGACGTTCTCTCAGAATGCTGCAAGAAGGGGCGGAACCAAGTCACACTCTGCTCAGTCAGCTCAACTGCATCAGATCAAAGCTGGCATCGCCTTTCCGCTGCTGTTGTGAATGCGGTGCTTTGGTACACAGCATATATCGCTGATGTTCCGCAGCTGTCTGCTGACACGATCTCAACGGCCAAGGAAAGCTTCCGAGCTAAAAAAAAAAAAAACTGGCTTTCATAGCTCGGGTACTGTATACTTATAGAAAATTCACTTTCAACTCACTACAAACAATCAATCCTATCATAGGGCACCGAGGTGTAGAGGGCAGCTTTTTGGGCAAGTTGGTGGTCCATTATGTGACACCAGCGCAAAAAAGGACATTGAAGAACCACAGACGAGCGCTGAACTTACAAATGAAGTTTATCTCCGAAACGGGACAGAATATAAAGAAAACGACACGTGAACAAAAAATGATTGCAAATAGTGCTTTGCAATCTTTTTTGTTCTCGTGTCGTTTTCTTTATATTCTGTCCCGTTTCGGAGATAAACTTCATTTGTAAGTTCAGCGCTCGTCTGTGGTTCTTCCTTGTCCTTTGTCCTTTTTTGCGCTGGTGTCACATAATGAGGTGTAGAGGTATGGGCTAACGCCGTCACTTCGATGACGCTATCCCGTCGCCTGGGTGATCACGTGACCCATACCCAGCTTTCCAAAAGCAGTTCCTAGGGTCGAAGTTCGGTGACCCGAAGTTTGAATGCGAGAGACGCGGTGATCGGCAAACACCTCTCGCCGCCACTATAAACATTCGCGGCTAGAGAAGTTCGTGGGCTGTTCAGTCACTGGAACAGAGGGCTCTGGCTCCGTCACGAGGTGAGGTATGCAGGCTCTCAGCAGTGGCGTAGCTGGGGGTGGGGTTTGGGAGGGTGCGGTCCCCCCCCCCTCCCATCTCAGGAATATCTACATTTTACATGTGTACTTATACGCGCACACATACAAGCGCATGCACGAACATATATATAGAGGGGAGGGGGGTCGGAACTTTACGCCGAACAAAAAAAAAATTCTGGCTATGCCACTGGCTGCGGGTGCTCCAGCATACCGTATAGTTCGCGAATCGATTGTCACGCAATACCGCGCAGTCACATGTGTGGTATACAGGATGTTTGGATATTTAGAATGTGTCCGTTGAATGAGCAGAAAGCGCGACTAGTAATACATATAGTCAACAGATATGTGCTACCGCCTGTAGAGCTGAAGTGTTATTCCTCAAATGTGCTTGTGATTCTCTCTCTTCGTCCCCTTTATCTCTTCTCCCAGGGCAGTGTAGCAAACATGAAGTGCGCCTGGTTAATTATTGGCAATAATTGGTAATTTATTATACTTATTCCAAAAAATGGTTTCATGGAACTCCCTCGGTAGTCGCGTCAAGTCAAACCTTAACTTGGGTGCAGAAAAGATTACTGGCAATCGTGTACCATTAGGGAGCAGTCATGTTTGCTGTAACTACGGGATGTTATTGTTGCGTCGTAGCGTCACGCCCGGCGTGCGCTCTTGGTGTCCTCATGCGACTGCTTGGTGTCCTCGTGCAGCTAGCTGTGTCGTGAAGTGATAAGCGTCGATGGCAGCCAGATAGGATACATTGCTATACTTATGTTCTATTGTGTGACCTCGTTACAAATTTTCATTTTTCCCTTTCAAGAAATGTTTAGTGTGGAGCATGATGTCTCTGTACGTATCATCCAGGGCTAATGACCGGGGCGCCGTATCCTGGTAGTAAGACCCAATAGCCTTTTCGCGGCGTAGCTCTCGGTGTATCGGAATTTTTTCGAAAAGTTCGTCCTTCCATAGTCGCGTATGTGACCTCTCTCTCAACAGTGATTGCGTGGTTAGATCCCGCACGAGCATTTCAGCTACCGGAGTATCATGTATACACGCGCGCATCGTAAATATCACGCGTGATAATCAAAACTCTCGTTTCTCACGCCTTGCTGTACACTTTTCGAACCGAAGCAGCACGCACATTCTCAGCCTGCATCGGATAGCGTTACGGATTTAAAGCGAGGAGTCGCCACGTTTCGTGGATGAAAAAGAAAAAAAAAAGGGGGGGGGGGGGGGCATCGTGCACCGCGGCGCTATCATCTTCGACTTCGTGTGTGTACAGCCGACCGTGCGATCGCTTTTCGTTACGCGTTGCATCCGGAACTGCTGCGTTCGCCGGCGGCTCTTGACAGACTCGGAAAAAACGGAATAATAAAAAAAATTATAAAAAAAATACAGCGTGATAAAACGGGAAAATAACGCCTCAGGTTTCTCGCGCACTTTCCGTTCACATCACGATGCGCGCCGCGTTTCACGCACGTCGGCGTAACCTTGGCGATGCAAAGTCCCCCCCCGCCGGTGCGCATGCGTGGGAAAGCGAGTCGGCAGGGAGTCGACGAGTGCAGTGCAGCTCTAAGAAAACGCTACTGGTCGTGACAGCAAACCATAAAACTGACGGGGTCCCTTATGGCTTCGACTAAGACGACTCGAAGGCGAAATCTATCTTTTCCTTTTTCTTCTCAATCGATGTATTGAACTATGACTACAAAGAACTGCGCGAAAAAAACTGCCACAAGGAAGGCACACGCACAAGCGCAGTACTAACAACTGAAAGTTTATTCAAGAAAACACACATATGAAGAACAAGAAAGAAAGAAAACCACGTGAACGATTAGAGGTTGGCAGATAGGTAATCGATCTCTAGTTTGTGCAACGTAACCGATGGCCTAGCAACGCACATATCACCATACTTGTGGATGAAAAACGCCTCGGCTACTTCTCGCGCTGTCCTATCTTTATGCCGGGATAACACCTTTGTTCGATGCAATAACGGGTGACATTTGCAATCTTTACAATGCAAGCACAAATTCAATGAAGGCTGGGCTTTCAGTGATGCCCTGTGGTCCATTAAACTGCCTTGTGGCAGTTTTTTTTTTCGCGCAGTTCTTTGTAGTCATGGATTACCAACTCGCCCAGCGATCCATTCTTCTGAATGTATGGATCCCCCCCCAGAACTCCTCTGAAAGCTTTCTCCACCTTACGTGGTGTGTTCTGTCTCCAGAAACGGAGACATGCTTTCTGCACTTCCCTTTGTTTTGCGTTCCCTCCATGATCGACTCACCTTTGACCAAGCGGCGATGACGTGTGATGACGTCAGAATTTCGGAGATATATGACGTCACGAGGACGTCATACGGAGATGTCATCACGTGATGATTTTTTTTATCACTAGTGTTGTCGCCGACGCCGCCGACGGTCAGGTTTGATGAGGCGTCGAAGGCTTTTGCCTTAATAATGTTCATGCGTGTCTGCTGAGAACGCCGAACTATGTGCAACCTGCGTTGTTGTGTTCGAGTCAACTCGGCTTATCTAAACAGCTCGTCTAAATGGCCAGTTCAATCGGTGTGAACGAGCGTCGAGTCCTCCGTCATCTGTCAACCCGCCTATTTCAAATCGCTCGCCAAAATGCATTTGTCAACGTCGCCGAGGTCGAGCTTCTGGGTCAATGCGACTTTCCCATTCGACCTGACCCGTTCCAAGCGTCGAGTCGGCGCCCAAGTCAAGCGCCTACTCGACAGACTTGGGCGTGTATACGGCTAACTGCACGTAAGTACAGGCGAGACGTTGTATGCACAGTCGCGGCCACTGTTAGATGCTACACTTGCACGCAGAGCATGTCTACATTTCATTTTCTCGCATAAAAACAAGGGCTTAGATTTGCATTAAAGCTACTGGTGGTTGACAGCTCAGACTCTTTCCGACAAACTAGTTAAGCGCACGTTCAATGTTTCCCCATCCACTTGCAGTTAGGGGGCCAGCAATAAGAAAGGTGCTCATTCGAGTGTTGCATCTAACAGTGGCCGCGACTTACGGTAGCAGCAGGAAGGATGAAACGGCGGCCGGCTGCCGCGGCACACCTGACGCGGCAGATGACATAGCGTTTCGAGGAATGCAGTTTCGTCGCGACGGGACCATCGTGTCCGAGGAGGAGCTAGGTGGCACCCCGGGGTACCCCGAGGCGTCCCATTACGCGCCGGAGGTAGTCTTTGAAAGCGACTCGCCGCTGCGGATGCGTTCGCGTCTACGCAGCCTTGGCGAGGTCTTCCTGGTAGCGTCGCCGCCGCCACCGCCGCTGGTTGCGCCGTTCCGGTTTCCTTCCCAGGCCTTTCTCCTGGGTCACCCTTTCCCCCCCCTCCATTATCGCCGCGTCTGGCTGCGATTCACGGGCAGTCTCTCTTTCAGGTTGGTGGCTTTCAGTTTCGCGCGATCTAGCAATAGCGGGCTTTGTCAGCTGGGCATCAAACGTAGAATGCTCGTTGCTCTAGTGGGAGTGGTCTTGGAAGTTCGTACTTATTTCGCATCTGTGCATGTACGATCGCGCAGCAATGACTTTTTCTGAATCTGAAACGGCGAAAATCTGAGCTCCATAGTGATCTTTTTTGGCGCAAGACGACTCCACAAGATACAAGACAGGACAAAGAAGGCTGGAGCACTCAGAGCGCTTTGTCCCGTCTTCTGTCTTGTGGTATTGTTTTACGCCAACAACAACAACAACAACGACAAAAAAAAGTCTCTATGGTTTCACAGCAAAGCGGAGCTCGTTGATGAGGATTTGTCACACACACACACACACACACACACACACACACACACACACACACACACACGCACACACACACACACACACACACACACACACACACACACACACACACACACACACACACACACACACACACACACACACACACACACACACACACACACGCACGCACACGCACGCGCGCGCGCACACACACACACACACACACAAAGAAAGGTAAGGTGTGTATCCAATCGAACTAGGGAGGGGGACAAACGTGTTGTCTTGTTCTTAGTCCGCCTGTGGTCGAGCAGTGGTTGTTAGAAGTGGGCCCATCCTTGCCGAGCGGTACTATCACACGCTGCATTGTAGTCAGTGTTGCAGTTTTAAATACATACTGAGTTTTGTACATTGCCTTTGTTTGAACCGCTTGAAGACATATATTCTGTGCTTATGAGGTGGCCAGTTTCCATGACGCTTATACCTGCATTTTCATTTTTTTTGCCTATAGTGCTGTTGTAGAGTTGTTATTGCAGAATGCATGAGTTCAACTTAGTTTAATTAATATTCAGTATATTGGTTCTACAAAAAATAAAAATACACGTGACCATTTCGCTAACTGCTGACACTTCGGCTGCGCTGCAGCACAGTCTACCTTTTCCTTTGACACTGACGGCTACCTTTCCTGTAACGTTTCTTTTTCTTCCTGGTGTCTTCCTGTCTTTTTTTAAAATCTGCTGACAACCTGTTCAACGATGGCGTTGCCCGCACACACGTGTACGCGGATGTGACTATCGCCTCGCGTGACGGCGTCATTCAGCCGGCGTCTCCGGAAACGGCGTCAGAAAAAGAAATGAATGAAAAACCGCGCGCAACCGGTTCAAGTTTACGGTGCACCGCCTAAATCTACTATACACGGCGTCAGGAAAAGAAAGACTAGCAGAGGCGACGTGGATTCGCGTAAGGGGTGGCACGGTATATATAAACGACCACGTCGTCGTCATATCCCTGGCCTCCGCGATCGCTCTCTGACTGACGATCATCGCGGAGGCCACGGTTATACACGCACATCGGCGAACGGAAAAAAGAAACACTGGCGCCGGCGGTCATGATGACGACAACGACCGGGCGGCTTCGCGATGTTGTAGCTGAAGACTGTTTGCGGCTCGACCTTCCTGATGTGGTGGTGCGTGTTAACGTCTCTTTCGGGGTGCGTACAGCCTCGTGTTTCTGTACACACACAGGCGTGACATCGTGAAGAGATAAAAGGAGGAGAGAGAGAGTAGAGGAATTCACAAGGTACATTGAGGAACTGTGCTCCTGGCTGATGGGCTCAGGCGCGGCTTCTAATCGCGGAAGCGCGCACGCGCGAGCATTCGAAAATGATTCCTCCTCTTGGGCTACCGCCGCGTTGGAGCCGAAACGTCTTTCTCACGATCGTACGTGCGAGCATTCCTCGATGGTGGTGTCGGCATATGGGGGAGGGAGGGTTGTCCATGTGCATTCGAAGGTCTCGCGTATCGACTTCACGCTGGGACGGCTGGATCAGCGACGACGCGTCGCCAGAGGTGTAAAAAAAAGAACCGGTCGTTGTACTCCAGTACGTCCCACAGCACAGGCGTGCCCGAAGCGGTTGATGGCTTCGACGTGCACCGTTGCGCCGTCCGACAGGTGCGTGCACTGCGACACGGAGAATCAGTTACACCGCTGCCGTGCCTGTACCTTAAGATGTACGCATTACACTTAAAGCATGACGCATTGAAGTTTATTCTTCGAACATGAATGACATTTCATGTGATACCATTAGGACACACATCCTTTTTTATTATTATTATTTTTTTAATGAGGATACAAGTTTTCTAGGGTCCGCTGCGTGACGCATACCATGTATTCTCGCATAACACCAGCGCTGACGGCTGCTGTTGATTGTCCACCCTCACAGCAATGCATGGGTGGCGGCAGGGGTGTGCAAAAGGGGCACTTGAACCTCCCCCCTTCCTCCCCCCTTCAAGCCTGACAGCATTTGCCTCCCACCGAATCTACATCAACGCTCCCCCCCCCCCCCCCCCCCCTAAGTCAAAATCCTTCTGACGCCCATGCACACGTGTGCTGGTATAATGCGCTTCTGCCTCCCTCCTGTGAACTTTCGCACACTCATTGTATCATTTGAATGTAAACATTTCGACAGCGACTGTATCGTCTCTCTTGCCTTTGTCCCTGTGTGCTTTTTGCGCTATTCCACAATGCGTTCATACCAACTAGCAGGCTTTCCTGACTACTGCGCTTCGCACGCTACGACGATTGTCTCTTACGGTACATTTGCGGGATATTCTCGATCCAACTTACCTAGAGCATAGGAGCACGCGCTTAAATAGACCGCTGACGTAGCAAGCGTCGTCGACGGCTGACGACAGTGTGAATGCGCAGGAGCAGTCCCATTTGTAAGGAGTCGAGTGAGTTTCATCGGAGTCCTTCAACGGTTTCGCCGAGAACGACTGCGGATCGGCAAAGCGAGCACAAAATGTTGTAGAAAAGAATAAAATACGAAGGACCACGACGTGGCGGTGGCAGCATGCTCAATCCGTACATATACGGACAAAACGCGCTTCGCCGGTTCCGAGATCCTCGCACAATGGGCCGGGAAACGACTTCCACCATGCCTCCGCTAGTCCGTGGAAGCTCGCGCCCGCAGGAGATTCCTCTTCTGTTGTACCTTCCTTCGTCGGGCCCTGCCGGCAATAGCTTTCGCCAGGATCGTTTCTTGCGGGATGTTTCTTATTGCCGCTCGAAACGCGCCCTGTTCGATCGCTTACGGCGTAGAAACGCGCAGCTTTGTTGTCTGTTTTTGTGTTTTATCTGTGTGTGCGCGTTAGGGTATGTGCGTTGGTTAGTGGCGAGGGGGTGGGGAGACGGGTGAGGAAGTCTTCGCGCGTTTCTTTTCATGCTAATACTGCCTTCACGCCATGTATTAAAAAAAAATGAAAGCAACACCAACGATTGCACAAATTTGGCAGGCGTATGCAAATCTGAGGAACCATACAACAAAGCAAAAAATAAAAATAAAAAATCTACGCATGAGTGCGCAAGGGAATTTAACACCCTTGGGCAGCCTAGTGGCTTGCCCCTGCCCGAAATATATATGCAAGACATTGAAAACTGTTCACTTGTACCATAATACCGGTCATTATAACCATAGTCACCATAGGCGTGCTCAGGTTTTCCTATTGGGGAGACAAATAAAGTTTCATCGCAGCCCTCTCCCCCATCTGCCGTTGGTCGAGTCCAAAGGAGAATGCTTTACAATGGGTGAAAAATAAATTAAGGTAGCTTAGCACTAGTGGTGCCAAGCCTGAAGGAAGCGCGCAGCTGGGCAGCATTTACTGTTTCTCTTTGGTTTTCACTTTCTTTCCTCCTTTCTTTCTCCCTTTTTATCTTTTTGTATCGGTTTTTCTGTCTTTATTTGTGTATTTATTTCTATTTTTCTTCCTATTTTTTCCCTTAGTTTCTTTATCTCTCTTTCTCTCTCTCGCTTGCTTCCTCTTTTTTTATATTTTTATACGTCGTTTTGCTTGGTTACACCAAGCGATGTCAGCATAAGACAGCTAGGCCCCTAAAGTGCTCCGCGCTTTACAGCGATGATGTGTTGTTCTCACAATGGCCTGGCTTTGGTCCGTAACTTTCCATGAGTATACATGGAAAAGTGCTTGGAATTCATTATGAGGGGCCCTTGGGTGCCATTGTCGTGAAAAAAATGCGTCGTCATAACCCTGCGTTGTAAACTATACCGGAACAGTTCCGGCTGTGTAAAAGTGTGGGCCCCTCCTTAATGAGGGATCCTGCGCACCCCTATGGTCATCGTGCCTCTGTCCTGTCCTCGTAAGTACACAGCGCAACGTGAAACTATGTCCGGTGCAAAACGAATTCCACCAGGACGATATGGAATGGCGTTCGGAGTACAAGAGTGCGGCTCCCTAAACCGCGCCGACAACTGTCCGGGAAGCGTCGTATAGATGGGCTTCGCGCGTCTCTTATCGCGACGTGCCATCGCTTCGCCACCCACGCTCACGTTTGCTGCTGTCCGCTGGTGGTGGTGGTGGCTAACCGCCTGGACACGACTGATGCTATACCTCCGACAGGGTCCTTCCACCCGGAAAGAGCGCCTCCCCCCTTCTTATATATATATTCCTCCCGCGCCTTCTTGGATATCGTGACAGCGACTTCTGGGAGATGTTGCCAAGGGTGTTCCTTTCTTTCTTTAGTTCGTTCGTTGACGTTTCTCTCTCTCTCTTCTTTGTCTGTACTGAAGCGAGACGTTCGCTGCCGTCTTTCTCACCCACGGCTACCGTCCAGAGTATTTCAGAGCGTACTGTCATTTCGCATTGTGCGCCCCTTAGGGGCTTATATCCTTTCCCGATGTCTGTAGATATACTGTGTGGGTAGCAGTACAGCTCAATTGATAACTACATATAAGGACCCCTATGGTTTTCTTTGCACATATATGTGTTGGCTTCATATGGCTGCGAGTACTCTACACCACATGCTGTGGCAATGCCCTGCGTTGCGCGAGAGCAGTGAGTCTCCCTCTACGGAGGCGGACTGGAACCATCTCCTCACAAGCCACGACAAAGGAGACCAGCTTAGGGCCATCCAGAGGGCCCGCGACATGGCCGTGGAGTTTAACCTCCCCGTCCCGTCGTGGGAGTGGCCCACCGGTGTCGTCCCCTAAGGGGGTCGAGCGCCGCCTCCGGATAATAATAAAGTTCTTTGCCTGCCTGCCTGCCTGCCTGCCTGCCTAAGAAACAAGCCCCTTAATCTCCCATCTTTCGTTATTTCAGGGGCGGCGCCAGGATTTTTCTTCTGGGGGGGGGGCACCCACGATAAGTGACTTCTTTCAGGGAGGGGGGCGGGGGGGGAGGGGGGGGGAATTTAGGCGTTTGTGTTTTGACTATCTGTGCTCTTGGGGACAGGGGGGGGGGGGGGGCAGGTGAAAATTTTGGGGGGGGAAGGGCTGCCCCCCCCCCCCCCCGCACCCTCCGCTGGCGCCGCTCCTGCGTTATTTATGTTTACGTTTCGTTCCGACACCCTTTTGTGAGGGTGTTTGTGTGTGCGCTCGTATCTACACGCATACAAAAGGTAAAAATTTTGTGGGTAAGCTTGAACCCAGGGCTGTAGTACGCCATCGATTCGAACCATTTCGTCATCTTCAGCGTTGCCGTTGGTCTCAGCGGCGACACTTTTATGTGCGGAGCACTTTAAGGGCCCGGGCTGTCGTATGCTGTCATCGTATGCTGTCGTAGGTTGGCGTAACGCAGGAGAAACCACGAATAGCATAGCCATATATATACCATATATTGAGCGCGCGCTCGCGCCAAGAACTAGTTCTACTTCCTCTTGTTCTTCGAGCGCCTTGATGGTAATATTAAGTGCGGAGGACCTAAGGGGCCCGGGCTGTCGTACGCTGTCGTATGCTGTCGTAGCTTGGCGTAAGGCAGGCAAAACCACGTATTTAAAAAAAAAAAAAAAAAAGAGGAATCAATCGAGAAACAGGAAGAGAAAGAAAGAAAGGAAAAAAAAGTAGGAAGAATTAACAATAGAAAGCGCAAGAAAGAGAAAGAAATAGATAAAGATAGAGGAACAAATAAATGTAAATAGAGCGAGATAAAAAAAAGGGAAGAAGAAAAATAAAGAGAGGTGCAAAGAAAGAGAAAACCGAAGAGAAACCGAGAAGGCTGCCCAGCTCCGCACTTCCTTCAGGCTTGGCACCCCTAGTGCGAAGTGCCCTAATTTTTTTTTTTTTTTTTTTTTGCCGCATAAGGAAAAAGAGTCTCTGCGTATACAATATATAAAAAAATGCCTATTCGGCGAAGAAGCCGTTAGATGGCTTCGCGCGCGCCCTGGTAATAGGGTGCGCTTTCTTGGTAATGACTTTGTCTCTACGTTTCACTTAACAGGCTGATTGTGTACTGCCGCTGTGGGCTGTGTCGTAATTCAGCCACACCACGGAGTTCAGAGCTGGCGTTTAAACCGCAGTGCTGTGGCAGCACGCGAGCTCGCGACCCTGCAGCAAAGTGGCGGCTGCGCGCGTTTGCGCCAACCAAGCAAGTTGCTCTTGAAAAAAGATAAACATAAGTACTTCGCCCTTTAGTTTAATGTAGGCGCATGTTCTTGATGTCTTCGAAGATGAGGATCGCGTCTCGTATGTTTAGCTCACGAGTAAGAACGAGAAAAAGAACAAGAAGGAGAAGGCAACTTTTATTAAACAAATACACATTGCACAGACAGTGTAATGTATGGATCCACGTTAAAAACAAGCTCAGGAAATAGGCGGGCCATCTCATCCATTTACCACCTATAACAAGTGACAGAAAGATATCTAAAAAAAAAAACAAAAAACAATCATAGTCCAATGTACTTACATGCTATAAGTAAGCAGTTTGGTATGTGCATTTATAAGAATAAAGGTCATCGCTCAAACAACGTTTTAACTTATAAAGCCAATTATCACACGACGTGCTTTTAAACTTACCTTTGCATTATATGCATAGGGAAAAAAAAAGGGGGGGGGGGGGGGGGGGGGCAGGCGCAATATAAATGACCTAACTTGTATATTCTCGGAGTATATATTCTAATCTCGCTTTTCTCGGTTATCCACTAAATTTAGCGGGCTAGTTATTTCAGAGGGCAAAGTCTGAAGTCTTTCGGGACCTGCGGGCGAAAGTCAAGAAGTGGCTTAGAAAAGGCGAGAAAAAAACGGGCGTTGCCACAGAGTCGACGCTTCTTGATTATCCGCTAAATTTAGCGGGCTAGACGGTTCTCGGAGGGCATAGTGGTAAGTCCCCGAGGGACCCCGCAGCATGTGTACGTTAGAAAAGCATTTTACAAAGAAAGGGTTGCCAAGACGGGCCCGGCGACTAAGTCGGCGCCATTAAGACTCTCGCAGAGCACGACGCAATTTCTCTAAATCAAGTACACGCCTTACGCGCGCAGAATACGCGGGGGAGACTTCAGTGAAGCATGAAAGAGAGTGAGAGAGAAAGAGAGGAGATGGGACTGCATCTTTTGAGAAAAGAGTCGTCCCACGTGATGCGCGCGCGGACGCCACACGCTGTAATGGAATTCTTTCGAATTCCGAAACTTCAAAGGGAAATGTTCAGAGGCGTATATCAAAAGAGAAGATTGAGGTAGGCTCGTAAATTACACACGTCGGCGCTGGAAAATGGCCTATGGCTGACTCCTGCATACTCCAGGTGGGTTTTAAAGGGGAATGACTGAGAAAATATATTTTGCTAAACTAAGTCAAAAGCATTTGAGAATTGGGAAAAGACTGGAAATTTAATCACGAGTCAAACAGGTGCGGTGCCTTATTTTGTCCCGTATATCACTCGTTCTCAGTAATTCACTGCCATGCTTATAACCCGAACTCTGAGTTTGGAGATTGTTTACGTTGGCGAATTATGCCCTAGCGAGAGTTTCCAAGATTGCCGATCTTGATGATTTCTTCAGATCTGAACTCGTTCAAAGCACTAGCGAGCTTGTTTTACGCCTGAATGGTGTGTTGGAGTGACTATATATTTCAACCGTGCAGCACCTCCAGTAAAGTAGAGAGGTGGGCGAGTTGGAAATGATGCATTGTAAAAACTTTTCAGCGCGAACAGGACGGAGCACACGAAGAAGACACAATACGAGCGCTGTCTATCAACTGAAGTTTATTAAAACGAAAATTTACACAACCGCCCAAAAACCAACATAAGCATGCGTAGAAAGTCACGTGACATCAAAGAATTCGTTGAGCTTACTTATTTCACAATCTAGTAGACAAACAGATGGTTCAGATATACAGTCATCCCCCGTGTCTTTAATAAAATACGCTTCTGCAAGTTCCCGTACTCTTCTGCCTTTATGTTTCAACAAAATGACAGTGTTGTCGAAAAATGGTTTTCACCCACATGCCCTACAATCTGTGGAAAGGTGTGACGTCGGCGTTCCCTTTAGGGCAATATTATGCCTGCGGAGTCTTTCACTGATGCATTTACCAGACTTGCCAATATACACCTTTCCGCAGGAGAGGGGAATCCTATACACCACACCAACGGAGCAGGGAACACAATACGAGACAGCTCGTATTGTGTCCTCTTCGTGTGCTCCGTACTGTTCGCGCTGAAAAGTTTTTACAAATGCACCTCCAGTTTTTTTTCTTTCTTTTTTTTCTTGAACAGCCAGGCTGTTTAGCAAATCGTTCCTTGTGATTCGATCGCAGAAAGCCATCATAATCTGAACGGGTATGTGCACTGTGCGACCTACTAGAAAAATGTCATCATCATAAATGGGTATGCGTCACAGAAATTGGGTGAATCCCACTACTCACCACTGGTCCATTAAGAAGGAAAAAAAGCAACAGTTAGCCCAACAAATGGCCGCGAAGCGACGGCGGCGAGCCGAAGACCCCGAGTACGTACAGGGATGTCCCAACTCCAGAGACAGAAACTCGCGCTACAACCGAGCGTTCGCACCTCTCATTGATCTACGGGCACGTCGTCGTTGGCGTAGGCCACGCGTAGGCCTTCCATCGCTTCGGTGTCTTCTCGCAGCCGCCGTTGCCTTCCCCGTTCCCTAGTATTCTCTCGTTGTACTACAACTCTCATAATCATGTCGTGGTTTTGGGACGTAAAACCCCAGATATTATTATTATTATTATTATTATTATTATTATTATTATTATTATTATTATTATTATTATTATTATTATTATTATTATTATTGTACAACTTAATAAGCGACCAACTGGCCATCAAGTGTTATAGAGAGTGTAGCTCGCTGCGAATTTTTTTCTCCTCAAGGAAATTTTTGAGGGCTTGATTCTTTGTTTGACTGTGATTGCGAAGTGATTTATGACTCCGCTATTCTTTTTGTCGTTCTTTCCTTCCCAGTCTCCTCTGTCCAAGTGTACAGGCTGTAACAAACCAGAATCTTCGCTATCGAGTATCGAGCAACAGTCAGGTATCGGCAGCCAGGCGATGTTGTACGTACATTTGTCACCGTTCGGTCCGCTGCTCTTGCTAGCTACACAGTTGCACACGTTGAATGCGCACCGGAGTCTTTAATCTTTGCGGTCACAGCGCAGAGTCCCGATTGTTGCGAGGGTGGCGACTCTATGCCTTACCCGCTGTCACAGTGTGTCTCCTGGAAACACGTCGTAAATCACAATGCCGATAAGGCAGGCAGAAAATGAAGTCATGGCGTCCTTTCTTAGCGCACGAAGGAACCGCCCTCGATTCTCGCTTCGGTTAGCAACTGACCAACGCTGAGATCCGGCAAACATAGTAATCATTATCGCCACTGTCTTCATCTGCTTCTCATGTCCATCGCCTGGCGTGTTCGCTGCAAACCACGGCATGCTAAATTTTCTATTATCTCTTGCCGTGACGTCATAAAAGTGTACGACCGTAACTGGCTGCTGACTTACACGTTTGGAAAGCGGTAGATCTTACATTTTTTTAGTTCTTGGAATGTCGCTGATTGTGTGGTGATACGCCGTATGATGAAGTTCGTGCTCCTTTCGTTCGTATTGAGACAGACCACGTCTCGAAAACACGAGGGCATTTCCTTTTGTCAGCAGATGGCGTCGGTTCATACAGCTCTCAACGATGTTTTGTTGATTAGTAGCAATGCAATGATGGGGTAAATGTGTAATTAGCCCATAATTTGGTCGTTTCTTTTTCTCTCCCACAGAGAGAGAGCTCCTGCGTCGTCGATAATGGAGTTCGTTCTATACCCCTTCTCTCACCTCTCGTATCTTTCCCCCGTAAGGGGTAACCAAACGTCTTGTCAATGTCTGTATAAAGTCAGCCTCGCTGTTAATCCTTTCATCTTCTTCTCTATCCTTCTCATAGGCGCAATAAGCTACCAAATCACATGTTATCCTTCGTTACTCTTTGCTACTAACTGACCATGTGCGAATCATAAGCCCTACCTAAGCTCAAACTATTTTATGTGTAGGTATAACGCCTCCTAGTTTTATATAGAAGGTGTTCGTAGGTGCATAGCCTTTCATAGCCAATCGGACACGCGCGCGTCCTATCAGCGACGAGGAACGAAATGACATAGCGACAGAACACTCCTTCTACGTATCCCTTTCTTCTCGACTGCTTCGCCCGTTCCGTTTGCTTCGACGGCACACACACGCACACATCCCGCTTGGCCGCTCGCTTCCGCCCCGGATAATACGACGATGGTTGCAACAGCGTATAGTATACACTCTACTGCCATACTACAACTGCCTCTGGCTAGCTCGTTATCGCCTCCAGGCAGCCATTGCTCGCTGGACTCACGGTCCATCTCTTCTCTTCTCTGGCGACAACAGGGTCCACCAGCAGAATCCTACACTGAATCGGCCAAGCCGTCGTGTGCCAAAAGATTGGGGGGGGGAGGGGGGGGGAGAGAGAGGGTTGTAGGCGACGTAAGGAAGAGACGTTAGACTTCTGCAGCTCCACGTACGTAGCACAGGAGCACAGCTCAGCAGCGTCGATCGTCGTCCTCAGGTCTTTCTCCCCGAGGCTGTGTACGGGCTTCTTTCTCCGGCGCTCGCCGTCGAAAGGAGGCATGTTTTCGCCGCGCTCGGTCTCGGCGTCACTGGCCGTAACGCGATAAGCGTGCCTCTCTCTCGCTCAACGTGTGTGGCGTGCGAGCAGAAAGCGTGAGCCTTCTGTGCGCTGGCAGCCACGGGGGATCCACAATCCCGGCTCCTTTTGTGTTGCCGCGGCGTTTTCGGTAGCGAGCGAAACCGTTGTCGGTCGGCCCGCGTGTGCGCAACTGCGGCGCCGCTGCGCACGGCTACAGCTTCCGCGCATCTCCGGCTTACCCGCCTTTGTATATATAAACGTATATATAGTATATATATATATAGGGTCTCGCTCGACGCCGTTTTTCGCGCGTTTAGCTCGGAGGCGTTAGAGGAAAAGAAAGGATTCGCCCTGTTTCCGGTTTTCAGCTGCGGTAGTAGCGGCGCCTCCAAAACGGAACTGTTCTGTCGAATTCGGGAGCATTGGCCCCCCCACCTCGCCGGTGGAGTTCGCTACGTGTAAGTTACTACAGTGGAAAGCCTGCAGCTTAGATAATTCCTTTGCTACGTATGCTACGCGTATGATAACTTTACTATGGAGATGGGTGGGTGGTGCGCCTCTGGTTAGTCGGTTACATGCCTAATAATAGCGTTTTTTAGTCTCTCCGCCACTCCGATATACGCAAAAGGCTTTGCGTTTACCGGTATACCGGGTTTGAACTGCGCATGCGCGCTCACAAAAAACATGGCCGCACCGCCGAAAGCCGTTGTCGTCCACCACGAGTCTATCAAATTTGAAGTCGATAACTTCAAATTTCTGCCTGATCTCAGCAAGGATTCCGGCGCCACTGTTGAGCCAAACGTAATATTTTAAATAGAGAGGACGAACTTTTTGATTCCTAATCTGCGTAATATTTAGCAGCGAGGCAGTACTTACTGTTAGGACGGAAACTACTCATATCACCATGCTCTTGCATCGATGAATGGCAGGCGTGCCGCTGTTATGTGGGCGCGGCTTGTATTCATTCTTAGGTACGTGTTAAAAGACTATAGTTATCGTTCCATGCGGCTTCAGATAGTTGTCTGTCCTTTTGTCCCTTTATCGACCAAGTTTCCCGACAATTGTGCCTTTCATTAACAGCGAAGGTGTTATGCACAGCATAAAAACGGCTGTTCCCCGCAAGACACCTTGCCGCGCCGTTGCCTAGCAACCACCCGCGCCACAGCTGCGCACCACCTGGCCTCGCCTCGCCTAGCCACCGCGACAGCCGATGTGACGTCATGCCAAGCCGCGCATGCGCCATAGCAACAGCTGCGGAGGAGCCGCGCTGAAGCTACTGAAATGACTTGGTATAACCGCACCAAGTTTAAATAGATTTCCCCAGGAACCGTTTAGATCATTAAATACGTCATAAATAAATCGGGAAAGCTTGTAATCGGCCGCGCAAGGCTTGAAGCAGCGAAGCTGGTCGATTCAAGAGACCATGCGAAAAAAAAAAAGAACAGTAAAACACGACTAAAAGTAACGTCAGCCAAGTTCAAACCTAAAAGAGGTCAAATGCAAACTCTTGGATTGGCCAACTACGCTGTTTCAAGCCTCGCGCAGCCGAGTGCAAGCTTTCCCGATTTAATTTTTTATGAACAAAAACAATATAACACTCATCTTAAATGCATGTAGTAATCATTGCGGACGGAGATATTGAAGCATCATATATTTGGTTGACTGCGATCATTTTGCAAGTGTCGCAGAGCCGCGCGACTGAAGTCTGATTGATATTTATAAGCAATCTGTACCAGTACACCCCCTAATTTCCGTTTGACTATAGTTCCGCATCTATCTATCTATCTATCTATCTATCTATCTATCTATCTATCTATCTATCTATCTATTGGCGTGCGCAGGGTTCCCCTTCAGGGGGGGGGGGGGGGGGGGGCGAAGGTTCGTGGCAGCGCCCCCGCCCCCCCCTCCCTATTATGCTAATGTTTGGGGGCTACCTTTGCGCCCTCCCCCCCCCCCCATATCGCCCCCCTCCTGCCTATTATGTCAATGTGTGGGGCTGGCTTCGCGCCCCCCTTCTCGCCCCCCCCCCCCCCCCCCCCGTGCGCACGCCTATGTATCTATATATCCATGTAAATTACGCTGCTGGTATACCAACGACGTGCGCGCGACGGGATGGCGCACCCACGTTTTAAATCATTTAGGCTTACGTATCGTGACCACTTACACGCCTGCGTGGTCGGGTAGCAAGTTTCAATGGGACGGCTGCCAGCGGGGAGGACTGAAAGAAAGAAAGAAAGAAAGAAAGAAAGAAAGAAAGAAAGAAAGAAAGAAAGAAAGAAAGAAAGAAAGAAAGAAAGAAAGAAAGAAAGAAACGCGATATCATGTGTGTAACCTAGCAGCGTCACCGTGGTATATGACAAACGGTGGGCTCGATCTCTCCCGTTTTCCCACCGGCATCGTGCGAGCGCGTCGCCGTCGCGCACGCCGCTCTGTCCTCGCGCTCCACGGGGGGCCGTCGGACGGTCGAGACCGGGAGTCGTAAACGTTACGCAATCGCCGCCCGCGCGAGGCGACACGTTTTCGATATATAGTGCGGTGGTAGGGGAGTGCTTCGCGCAACGGATCATTAATCGTGGGGTGTGCTCGCCATGCAGCGTCGTCCGTGACCGTGAGAGCCCACGCGTGTCCGTGAGTCCACGCTTCGGCTGCGGGTGGGTGGATATGGCGGTAGTTTTGTTCGTCCGCTATTTGCCCTTACCCGGAAAAGCAAGAACGGTTCCATTTACTCTCGCTCGTGCGTTATATTCTATTTTCGACCACTAAACTGTTCTATTAATGATTTTATATCTATACGAGTATGCTCTATTGCTCAATGTATAGGCGGCTAAATCTAAGCGGACAGCGGCCATCCTAAGTTCCATTCCGATTTTCACGTAGCCGGCAAAATCATAGGTCGGCAAACTCACTCATGAGTCGACTCACTCGGACTCACTCAAACTCAGACCGCGCCATGAGTCTTAGTCTGAGTGAGTCTGGGTGAGTAATATTTTGGTGAGTTTCAGTCTAAGTGAGTCGGGTTGAAGCAAATTTTTGTGTGTGAGTCCGAAGCGCAAGACATATTTCTTGAGTCTTAGTGAGTTCCACTTTTCTTTTTTGCCGACCTATGGGCAAAATAGACAGCTTCGAGAAGACCGCATCGGAGACAAAAATGATACAGGCTACTTTTGCTGTCCAAACAAGATGGCGGCTCAGTAAAATGCTCCGATAGTACCATACCGATAGCTCCGATCTGGAGAGTTTTAGAATTGAGGACCCAGGACACTGGAACTCCAAGCAGCGTTGGGTTGGCTGCTTGGAGCAAAAAATGCCCAGAACACCAGGATTCACTGTGTGCCTTCGCCGACGGTGCAAGCCGCACGCTGGATATGTATGTACTGGTTGCGCTTTCACATTCTGATGGGACATTCTATTCAAAGTGCGATCATCAAAGAGAATTCAATAGGCACAATGTCCGGCAATGCGAGAATTGTCAAGTTCAATATAACGTAAATAAATCATATTCGGCCCCAGGTGTTGCGGTAGGTACAGTCAGTGTTTCAAGCTTTCGGTCCAAACTGCATTCGTGTACATGTCTGTCCTGTTTGAATAGTGTTGTTACAAGATAGAAAGATAGAGGCTTGTTCACGTGCTTATATGTTAAGAAGTGGAGGAAAAAATGCTACGCAAAAAGACGCGAGGACTAGAAGGAAACTCCCCCAGTGTGGGTGTGAGCCAGAAGCTTAGGATCTACATCTACATCTACTTACAGCAGACGAGCGCAAACTATCAACTGAGTTCACTTGAAGAAACACGAATACTTATACACGAAACAACCAATATCACCATCATGACGTGCTAAGGCTCTATCGCGACAAGAAGCCAATCTCTTTTTCTTCAAGTGCCACTGACACGCAGCTAACGCATGTCTCCTGCGCGCGCAGTGTAAAATGCTTCGAGGATATCCATCTCTAGTCTATCCACTGATTGTGCCAAAAATTTGGTCTGATCAAGGATTTGGCGTTAGTTGCAGCGCTTACGGTGCTCTGCAGCGTTTTTTTTTTCTTTTTCTTTTTTTTATCATTCAGTGTGCTACACCAACTCGCCCACATCAAGCCCACATCAACTAGAGTCACCACTAAAATGGGGCATATTCACCGACTCCAAGTCAGCCCTGCAGTGTCTGTCGTCAACTTTGCGTCGTGGTGCACAAGACCAACTAGTATTGGAAATAAGAGAAACTTATCAGCAATTGAAAGACAAAGGGCATGACATCATTTTCCAGTGGCTTCCAGGCCACTGTGGCATCGATGGCAAAGAGCATGCCGATAATTCTGCCAGGAATGCTCATGAAAGGGGTGTGCAGGAAGCCATTCCATTATCAAGAAACGATGCAGCATCAAAGATCCGCTCACTCGCACGTGATATAACACATTCAATGTGGAACACGACTGGTTTGCTGCATACCCGCCTTCACCGACTGGATCCGTCCCTTCAACTACAAATTCCATCCGGACTATCCCGATCCGAAACAACAGTCCTCTGCCGCCTGTGGCTTGGAGTGTCATTCACCAACAGCTTTGCTTACCGAATCAAAATGGCAGACAGCGCTGCGTGTGATCACTGTGGCAGCGAGGAAACCATTGCACACGTCCTATGCGATTGTCCTCATTACAGCTCCCAGAGGTAACAACTTTCGGCAACGTTAGCAAGGCTCGATGACCGGCCGCTTTCCGAGCAGTCAATTTTGGAGTACAGGAACATTCGAGCTTCAAACCAGAAAGCGACGAAGGCGCTGCTGAGGTTTCTGCGGTCAACCGGACTTGCCAAACGGCTATGACACTCCCGCTTGAGTGTGCGCGCGTTTTCTTTCCCTTTTTTTTTTTTCATCACTTCCTCTTTTCTTTTTCCCTCCTTATCTTTCTACCCCCCCTTACCCCTTCCCCAGTGCAGGGTAGCAAACCGGAAATTTTCTCCTGGTTAACCTCCCTGCCTTTCACTAAACTTTTCTCTCTCTCTCTCTCTCTCTCTCTCTCTCAAGCTCCTAATGCTTCGCAGTAAGAAAACTGGAGTTGAGGGAGGGGGGGGTGGACTTTGGTTTCGATCATCACTTGGGCTAGTTGGTATGTCGTTGTAATCATAGGCGTGCGCACGAGGGGGGGGCAGAGGGGGCGGCCGCCCCCCTAGTCACCTAAGAAGGGGGGGGGCGCAAAATCTGCCCCATTCATTGACTTAATAGGGAAGGGGGGGCGCTGCGACGAGCGTTCGCCCCCCCCTGAAGGGGAACCCTGCGCACGCCTATGGTTGTAATGTATAGTTGCGCTGATCGAAATGTACGAAGGACTAACGAACTCAAAGCGGACAGGACCACTGCGCACCACTTGTCCTCTCCTCTTTGTTAGTTAGCCCTTCGTACATTCCGCTCAGCGCAACTATGCATTAGAATTCGGTTTCGACTTCCAGCGCATTTTAGCCCACGCCTCTCTCCCACTCTTCACGCAACCCCGCCCGCCACGTCTCCCGTAATTCGAATTAACGGCGTGTTAATTTTATTGCACGCACGAAATCTCCCGTTCCTTCTCTCCCTCCCTCCCGCCCATTCCAGGCGCTGGTTTCCGTGCCTCGTATCCGGCTTTCGATTCATATTCTCGCTTGCTGCAAAAGCGTTCCTCGGCCCACGCGCAACGTGTGCTTACGACTGCAGCCGAGGATCTGCTTTAAATGGGCGTGCACGCCATATACCGCGAAGCGTAGGCAAGAAGAAGACGGGCACTGCGCGAATTTGCTGCCCCCCTGAGTTCGCCTCCTTCCACGTCCCTTTCTCTGTTTCTCGCCGAGCGCTGCCGCATACCTGCGCGTACATGCCGCACCCCGCCCACGCATATGTGCAGACGCATCTCTTTGGTTTCGAAGGCGTGCGGCGAAAGTTTCTCAACCTTGCAGCAAAGGCGAGTGACCTCGGCGAAGAGGTCGACCACTGATGAAGGCGGGTGAAGAAGATGAAGAGAAAAAAAAAAGAAAATGTCGCGAACTCGCGCCTTTCGCCTCTTACGACTTGAGTACTGGGGACCTTCCGCTTCCTCGAAATTAAGGTCTTGTAAAGGCGTTTATTTTAGTTGACGATCGGCGCTCGGCGACGATGTGTAATGGCGACAGTAAAGGCAGAGCACGGACTGCCAGCTCGAGAGGCGTCCTGTCAGAAAGGAGCCGAAGAGGACGACCCACTAGAAGGTGCTGGAGAGGGCAACCCATCCATCCATCCATCCATCCATCCATCCATCCATTACACTGTTGCAAGGCTTCACTACAGTTTAAGTTCATTAAGCAATCCATGACGGTGGACATTAGTAAGCTTGTACAGAGAGAAGGGCATGTCGTTTCAATAAACAATTTAAAGTTAACAGTGCATTAAAACTGACACGGTTCTTCCGGCATCTGCCTAAGACGATTCGAAGGCTCAAGCCATCTTCTGCTTCTTATTCTACTCAGTTGATTCATTGCGCTGATCGCTCCCCCCCCTCCCCCCCCCCCCCCTTGCCCCAAGGGTTTCTGCACCTCACGTGATTTAAGGTGCCTCCGGCATCGGCCCACGTTTGACCAAGCTATGTCACATGATGACGCCACTTTAGTTTGTGACGTGTAGACGTCACAAACTAATCCGTAATGTTGACGTTGATGTTAACTTCACAAAGCTGCAATTTATAATGTAATTTAATTGCATTTGTCATAGTTCTCGGAAAGTAATTAGTGTAGCGTAATCAACTTTTTAGAAGCAATTCTGTCACCTCTGCCGAAAGGTTACCGCGTCCTTTCGCAGAAAGCCCGGTGTGTACGCATACCTAGGCAGGTCGCCTTTCACAAAAGCGTCCACACCGAAACACTTTCTCCATCCCTTTCTCTCTGTGTTCGCGCTCGCTGCCGCCGTAGAGGGAGAGGAGGACGCCGTGAATAGAGAAGCCGTTGTGGTACTCTGCTGGGCACTGCGGGGGGCGCCCGGGCCGGACCGGTCACAAAAAGTAAGAAGAAAGGCGGGGAAGCCCCCCTTGCGGTTTCCGCAGGAGCGCGCACCCTGCGGCCATGCATGCCTCCTGTCCGGCCTCTGACTGCGGTGGGACCAAGCGCGCCGGTTCTGGTGGGCAGCTGGGCATGCTTTTTTTACCTGCCCGGTGGCCGGGAGTGTTCCGTTTGGACGCTAGTGGTCATGGCAGCTGGAAAGGGGGGGGGGGTGCCGGTAGACCACCGAACTGTCCCTTCCCCTTTTTGCTGCCCACCCCGCGCTATGCTGCTCTCGCCTGCGGGTATTTTGGGTGTTTATTTTTTAAAAACTCTTCTTTCTCTCTGCCATTCCGCGGCATCTTGCCGTCCATGTAGGCGAAGGTCGTTTATGGGAAGCGTAGCTCTTCTTTGCCGCTCGAGCGGGCAGTGAGGTTTCACCGGTGGGGCAGCAGTTGTGAGTTCGTCGCGCGCGCGTACGGGCCCGTGCCGCGGTTCCGTGGACGGCGTTGCGCTGAACAATGCGTAGACAGCGCCTGGCAAACTCAGCCATTACGGGATCCTACGAGTGGAACGTCACTTGTCATATACTCCGGAATATACTACACTGCACCACGGAGGCCGGCGTGTGAGAGAAGTTCGGTTCCACTTCGATACGTGTTGTTCATCGATATTGAACGTCTCCGAAACTGTGAGTTGGATGCGATGCCCGGGTGAACATTTGTTCAGGGTCAAGGGAATGTTCTCTTTCGTCGGCTGGACTGAATGTACTGACTTGTCTTTTTTTTTTTATTCGTTTTGTACGACGTATTTATGGCAATCAGAAGATTTAGAAACTGGAGCTGTCTAGGGCCGTAGCCGATGTTTCGACGAAAGGATTTGTGTTTCCACGTTGCAAGAGAGTCAGTGTCGTCTCTTGTCGAAACGTCGACTGCAATCTGAAATTTCACTCGTTCACGACAACTGTTGATCACTTCAAATCTCTGACTTTGTGGGAACCTTCGTCTTGTTTGCGTTCGTCGAGAAAGATAGTAGTAGTAGTAGTAGTAGTTGAAAACTATTTTGTTCGTTTGCTCGTGAATTCCCAGGGGGTGAAGCCCCTCTGTGCCCCACTTAACGATGCTCTCCGGCTTGCCCGGGAAAGATTAGAACTAACCGACGTAAAAAGATCACATGCTTCGTGACGCTAACAGGCAGCAAAAGAGTTTTCCACACTCGCCGTCATGGCTACTAGCGGCGCTGACTTGCACTCCCAGGTTTGAATGCACATATTTACCCCATAAAGTGGACGGGGTATGACCGCCGCTGTAGCTCAGTCGGTGGAGCATCTGACGCTTTATTCGAAGGTCGCAGGTTCAGTCCCTGCCAACGGCAAGTTACCTTTTCGTCCACTTTACTTTCTTCACATTTATATGCTGATTACTAGAAATAACATATATACCCTATATCCTTTCCTTTGGCTTTCCTGTCTGTTAGTTCTAATTAATGAATTAATCTTCCTATGTACTGATATACAGTTTGTCCATTTCGGTATTGTCAGAGGATTAAGAAAATGGACAGTTTGGATAAGGAGGGTGAGGAGAGCGGCGTATCCACAAAATAATTTACACTGTACAGAAAATCAGTTCTGCGAAATCCCGGAAGTCGACGGTAGGGTTAAGAAAGGGGTAATTGACAATTACCCGGTGGTAGCACAAATCTACAGGAGAATATATATACATACGGAAATTACTCGGGGAGAAAGCTCTTTACTTGTTGGAAAATTTCTTCCGGTCCGGGTGTCGAACCCGGCAACATCACGACCGCCCCAGGAAGGCGTTTGCGCTTGCACCTTTGTGCTACGAACAGGCGGTTCCCAATGATCCCTTTTAAAATATGTTACTCCACGGAGAGCAACTGCTAAGAGTAACAGTTGCTCCCTCAGGAGCAACTAGTGGGAGTAACATATTGCCACGAGTGTTTATTGATTCAGCTTGATGTGCTCGGGTTTCACCCGCAAAGGCTGTTCGTAACGCTCGGCACAGACTGCGCCGCAGTGTTTCAGAAGTTTCGCGATTGTTTGATATCATTCCGTTTAGATTACGCGCAGGACACGAATATTCAAGTTTATTCGAGAGCTTACGCAAACGCCAGCGATAAGGCTCGAATGTTCGATGCCGCATGTATAAATGCCGACACACCTCACCGCCGATCAGATTACTCGACGGCCGACGACTGTTCACGCCGCTATCAATTTACAGTGTGAATCGCTTGCATGTTGCCTTTTCATTTTCCGGGCACAAGTTCGCCCAAACAGAAAGTGTAATGTTGAACACGCCCGACTGCTGCCTTCGTCAACGTCACTAACATGTGACAGTAACATCCTTGGCGATCATCGCTGGGGACTAACATTTCATCCTCCAAGAGAGTAACATAAAATAGTTCACCCCCCCTTGCAGTTGCTCCCCAAAGGGAGCAACAGTTGTGGCAACGCAAAGCAGGTTGTGCTCTCTCAAAGTATCAACCCCTATAACCCGTTACAGTCGATTTAGCAGCGAATTGAGCCTGTTGGTACATCACATTGAAGGATGATGACTGGCGCCACAGCGTGAGATGGTACCGCGACTCTTTTTTGAGCGCTCTTTCTGTCCTGGTTCATTCTTGCTCTATTCACGATCCTTCAATAAAAAAAAGAGCAGGGGGTTGGGGGTGGGGGCTTGGACGGCCGCCGCACGATGTTCAGAAAGGGGAGGTCTTTTTCTGCGATAGAGACGTTCGGGTGAAACGCGTGACGCCGACTGCCCTAAATACTTCAGTCAGGTCTGCTTCATGTAGCGCGTTCTCCTCCAACACGGATCTTTAGATCAGAGTGTTAAGGACAGGCTGTAGTTGCCAAACTTAATTCGTACCAACCCGAATGTTGTTTGTTTGATGTGTTTTCACAAGTTTCACAGATCCGTGGCTGACCACGCGTTTTACCACTGGCGGTGCAACTTTTTCGTTATACTTATTGGTAAATGCGCAGTCGCTGTTGTCGCTTGCATCAGTATTGGTATAATGACTGTACTTGGTCGCGCTGACTCTCCAGTTAGTTAGTTAAAATCTACTCTTACTGCAAGCACCAGCGTCGGTCCAGTGCCTCCAACGCGAAACCAGTTCTTTTTTTCGACACTGGACCATACTGGGTGTACTGGTACTCGCTGGGTTTCAGTGGCACTTCGTTGAGATCGCTGGTAAACAGCTTGGTTGCACTTGCGGAGGTGCCGCAAGTTTCACTGCTATGAACGCTGGTTCACACTGGCAACCACAGGAAACGCCGAGTTATCACTGGAGTTCGCTGACCCATACTATGCTGCTTGCGTTGCATGCCGCACCGCGCATCCATTATTATCCACGGCGGAAGATGTCAGTATCGCTTAATGTTGAATGTTTGATCCCATGTAACAGATACGTACCATATTCGGAGTTCTCGAATATCTCGCAATTTCCAGCCTGAACAGACGCAGCCGAATTTATTTCTGGATATCGTTTTCACCTAGCCGTGTGCCCTTTTATTAACGTCACTTCCGTGACGGAAACGACGTGAGTCAATTCTTGGTGGACCGCGGCATAAAACACTTTCGTATTAAAAAAAGTGCATCAGATGTGGATTACGTGTTTGCTACAGTAGTGCTCTCTTGACTATTTGCAGGTTGACGACGTCCCCCCGGCGGTGCTTCGTGATTGGCTACTCGGATGGCGCGCGTGGCTGCTACCCCGAGGGTAGTAGTACCACGGCTGCCGAGCGGAGGGTGCCGGCGCCGCCCCGCCGGGCCGCGGGTCGCCGCCGCCGCGACTGCTGCGGCCTGAGCGGCGGCCGAGCGTCCACCGCCATGACAGCGGCCCAGCAGTCCTCCACATCGGCCGGCCCGGGCCCCGGCGGCACGGGACTCGCCGGGGCCACGCTGCTGCGAGCCGGACTATACGTGCGACACGTGCGCCACAGGCGGTTCCTCGCCAGAACATGCCAGGTGGGTTATGGCTCCCATCTATGCACTCGCCTATTCAATTTGAGCCAAATAAAAGTCCCGAGCAAGACTTCATGGGGCAGGCGAAAAAAAATTTTGGGTGGCGGGGGCGGCCACCCTCTCATGCACCCTGCCCACCCCCCGTGGCTTAATATACAAATGAAAAAAAAAAACACTAAAATTTCGGAGGGATGTTTGTACCCCCCCCCCCCTTCTCTCGCTACGAAAGTCTTGCCGAGAAATGTTAGTTGATTCTAGAGACAGAAAAATTGAAGGTCGCCTTGCGGAAGTGTCAGCGTCTGGCCGCCGCGTCGGACACGCGCGAACAATACAGCTGCTCTGAAAAACAATGCGCGGAAATTGACCATTGACTGCTGCATGGAAGCTTGTTCTTTCAGTCGTCAAGAAAAAAAGCTTAGTGATATCTTGAATATCCTTAAAGGGGCCCTGCCATAAGCGTGCGCAGGTTTCCCCTTCAGGGGGGGGGGGGGGCGAAGGTTCGTCGCAGCGCCCCCCCCTCCCTACTATAGCAATGTATGGGGCTGACTTCGCCCCCCCCCCCCCCCATCGCCCCCGCCTACCTATTATGTCAATGTATGGGGCTGGCTTTGCGCCCCCCCCCCCTTCTCGCCTCATCTGACCCCCCCCCCCCCCCCCGTGCGCACGCCTATGGGCCCTGCAACACCTTTTCAGCATGGTTGGAGGCTCATGAGAACACGTGAGCCAAACATTATAACGCAGCACGCGGCCTGGAACTTGCAATTAATTCTCAAAGTCGGTTAGAAATCGTCCCCTCTTCTCTCGACAAATGATGCCTCAAACGCAATGTCCACGGCCGCTGGCTGATTTGAGCATCAAGAAATGCATAGTCACCGTGTCCGCCGCGGGATGCCGGCATGTGCCCGCGCTTGCGATCACTCTGAAAGTAAGCCGCGCGTTCCACGAAAAAAATATAGAATAAAAATTGAAGGACACTTTGTAAATTCCAAAGTGTGTTCGGCGAAAGGCTGTGGCCATTCGACTGACTATGCTTTTTTTTTTTTTTTTGTTGTTGTTGTTGTGCGTGTATAGCGTTCGGCATAGCGTTTGGTATCAGGGGAATCCACATTCTTGAGGCCTTTCTCCGAACCGCTTGCCGTGGAATCGCTTGCCGGCGCGCCTGCCCTTCTCCTGTGAAATAATGTCGCGCAGCTGCAGTTTCCGCTCTAACCGCAAGTACTGTTTGTCGGCGAATATAAGCACGACGCATATTATTAATTAAAGGTTCGTCGTTACTCTTAATAACATTATTGTTTGGCTGAGCAGCGATTTCAGAATACCGAACGAATTTTGCCAGGACGTTAATGTTTCCGAAATGAAATGAGCGACACAATTGTGGGTCTGTACCATCACTGGGACGGAAAGATGGACGGGCGGACGTGAGTTGAGATATTAAGGCCTTCAATGAATGGTGTTTCATGATCTTTGTTAATAAATTTCTCATAACACACTTGTGCGATATACTGACATAGGTCGGCGAACTCACTCAGACTCAGATCGGGCCGTGAGTCTGAGTCTGAGTGAGTCCGGGTGAGTAATATTAAGGCGAAAGCCTTTAATGTCTCATGCTCACGTCCGTCCGGTGTCCGTCTGTCTGTCTGTCTGTCCGTCCGTCCGTCTGTCTGTCTGTCTGTCTGTCCGTCCGTCCGTCTGTCCGAGCTCTGGCACGGAGCCAGGTGGCCGCCGGGATGCGCAAACGGACGCCGGTCGCGTCGGACTCTACAGCGCTCGCGCTTTGCTTGCGTAGCGTCGCTGTGCCCAGCGTTTGCAATCATTCTGACCGACGCCGTCTGAATGGACACAGGCGTTCACGGAATTCACTTTCGAATTTACAAAGGGTCCGTCATTTAAGCGCTGGAACGCGGATAGCGTTTGCACGATGCGCAAAGCGCGAGAAAATACTAACGCATGCGAACGGAGGAAGATTTTTCTCGCGTCTCGCTGCGATTCGCGGTAAAAAATTAAAAATGAAAACACGCACACATTCGGTTTGTGTGTTATCCCACTGAGAGTGTAAAAGACATGGCATAGTCAGTGGAATGGCCACACGCTTTCGCCGAACACACTTTGGTATGTACAAAGTGTCCTTCAATTGTTTTGGTGAGTTTGAGTCTGAGTGAGTCCGGTTGAAGAAAATTTTCGTGAGTGAGTCCGAGTGAGTTCGGCTCAGGAAAATTTCGGTGAGTCTGAGTCCGAGTGAGTCCAAAGCGCGAGATATATTTCTTGATTGAATCTGAGGGAGTTCCACTTTTTTTTGCCTGCCTGTGGATATACACTTCACTAACGATGTACATTATGTAAATTACATGCACCATTACAAATATGTACATTTATTGTACATATTTGCTGACATGTTGACCGAGTCATGTGTATTGTGTGCACGAGCATATCGCTTTCACGAGCATGGCGTGTGGCTGTGTTGGCTAGCGCAGCAGGCTGCGGGGCGAGGGGTCGGTGGTTCGAATCCCCGGTCAGGTGGTTCGGAATTTTTTTCTACTGATTTATTTTTCTCTATTCCTTTTTTATATATACACATACGTATACATATCCGGGACATGATGGCGTCGACAGACGGCGACGGCGAAAATCAGCCGAGAGTGTCCATATAATTGCTATCGCAATAATAAGCTTTTTCTAAACACATAAATTTCTCTAAACACACATGCGCTGACGAACGGATGCATGATTTACCCGCGTTCGCTGGTAAATCTCCCGCCCTGTGACCCGGGGCGGGAAGCTTGCCGGGGCGAACGTATTGGATGATGAGGGGTCGATGAGTATGTAAGCTCTGGGACGAGGCACCTTCGGGATGCCGACTCCCCCTCCCTTCTGACAACGGCAGAGACGGTGCTGGAAGCGTGCGACAAATTCCTGCAACTCCGGTCGTACCTGACGGATTCTAATAATTTTTTTGCGGCTTTCGACTTGTGAGGCAATCAGCTCTTTTAACGAAGTATTTCGATGGTTACTTAAAAATGTGTTGCAGGGCCCCTTTAAGAAAGTGACATTTCTCTATGAAGGCTTTCATTATTATTATTATTATTATTATTATTATTATTATTATTATTATTATTATTACTGAGTTGCAACTACGTCGCGAAAGTTTTGCCCACAACCGGGCTGCCGAATTTCATTTTGTCTTTTTTTTTTTTTTGTCGCGGGCGTGGATAGAAGGTTTTAAAACAAAAATCCGCTCGAAAAGACCCCGATTCTCGCCCTTCTGCTCATTTTCCAATCCTCGCCATGACGAAAGCGCGCACGCAATCTCTCGCCGGAGTTCGGCGAACCGTGGGTTGGAACCGGCCGTAGAGGCGCTCTTGGCGTTTGGTATTTTTAAGCTGGCTTGCTGAGGAGAGTGTTGTGTTACCTCGGCTACTCCACTACGCCGCAGCGGACGTAACCAAATACAACCAAACATCGCGAATAAATAAAATGTTATCAAGGAGCTATATAGATTACCTCGAGATTGAGAGATAGTAAAAGACGAAAAATAATTATAAAGTATAAGTTATGGGATATGATTATCCACCTTGCGTCCGGATTTGTTTACCCCCCCGTGATTAAACGCGTTTGCATGTACAAGTTCGTGCGTACGTTCAGCGCACGCGCGCAGCTCATGCTTTGAAACATTTGCAAAAATATCAAAATCTATATACATGAGCACGATGACATTAAATGCGAGGAAACGCTAACTGTTTACCTGGCGTCCTTCCCTTCGTTCCTTGCTTGCTCCCAACGAGACCTTTTAGATGTGAAATTTAATCCTCGACTCATCTTCTTCCTCATAGCGTTTCTCCCGCTTGCTTTTCCTCCTTGTGGACTCGCATGTGTCGTACAGGTTCACTTCTCGTGTCCTTGGACGCTCATGAGGAGTAATCAGTTACGTGATATACCTTGACTGTTCCATGGAGAATGTTGGAGTGCTTCCATCTCTGATCTCGTTAGCGCTCGTATTTTTTCTACAGGGTTCGTTTTTTTTTTTCTCGTTAGCATCCGGTGTATCGTATAACACATGCAAAGCGCGAAATCTAGAAGTTTTTTTATCTGTATGGGGCCAACTTTGAGACCTTGTGGTTCTTCTCGAAATTAGCCGAGTTCGTTCTTTGGCTCTTTTAAGATGTGCAACGTACTTCATCTTTCACGATAAAATGATACCAACCTTTATAATAATAATAATAATAATAATAATAATAATAATAATAATAATAATAATAATAATAATAATGAGAAGGAGAAGAAGAAAGAGGAACCACAGGGTGTTTGATCGGGGTTCTCCTGGACCAAATAAAGTTTATTGCACCTTCACATATTAATTCCGAATTTTTATGGTTCGGTAAAGACGGCTGCTTGGTCTACTCGAAATTGCAGAATTTTGTTAATATATTAGCTGTTGTTTGCTTTTTTTGTAATTTTTTCCTTACTTATTCTTTTTCTTATGATTATTATTAAGCATGCTTGAAATTGTCATTGAGATTATACGACACGCAGTCTTGGCCAATCCTCAAGAGTGGGTATATGCCATAGTTAGGAAGATAAAAACAAACAAACAAATCGTAGGTGGTGCCCAACTGTCCCTCATATTGCTCTTCCTTTGATAGCTGTATTTGTTTTATATTTTATTTATATATGAAAAATATGGGAAGGTAGGCTACGTAAGAGCCGGCTATCCCAACATCATGGTAGTAATCTTCGTATTGTATACTGTAAAGAGACAACTTCCTAACATGGCACAGTGATTTTCTTCTTCTTTAGCTACCCCTTCTCAATTTCACAAATCCAATTAGTCAACCAGTGTACGCGAGTTTGCGTCTCGTCCTTGAAAGCGTATCACGCAATTAATTTATTCCGCTTGCCACGAAGTACGCGAAGGCACTGGACACACTCAGAACTTTGACTATCTTTTTATACGTGCGAGAATTGCACACGTGAAACACTCCCTTTAGAGAGGCACGTTGACATTCTTTAGGAGAGTCTTGGGACGTACGGCTTTCCAAAAGAGAGTCACAGCGCACCACTCTCCTAAAGAGAGTCAGCGTGACTCTCTTAAGGGAGTGCGACGCATGGGTCTCACACGTATAAAAGGAGAGTCAAATGACACCTCTTTCTTTTTTCTTAGCGTGGAGTGTCAAGTCTGCGATGCCACGTTCTGTACGATTTGGAATAGTGGCGCTGCGTCACGCTCTCGCTACAACGTGTTTGTCGCTTTGTGTTTACTTTAGTTTCTATGTCACAGCGAAAATCCGTCTTCACGTAACATTATAAGGTGGGACATCGCGATATATATGCAAGGTGAAAGGTTTCAGCGCACATAGACGCGGACGAAGCAAGAACACACAAGACATAGCGCCGAACTGCAACTGATACTTTATTTCTGGTGGATCAAACTTGTATGGGCTTAACAAGCCAATGACAGCACTCCTAAGCTCTTTAGAGTGCTGTCATTGCCTTGTTAAGCCTGTCTATGTGCGCTGTAACTTTTCATGATGTAATACCAGCTAACCCACAAAGCTGTCCTCGTCAAATATATGCAAGGACACTGGCCTAGCTGGGTGGCTGAAACCCGCCCGAAAATTTTCAATTTTGTATGTGTATTGATACACGCACACTTACAAACACACTCACGGAGGTCCATGAAGCGAGTTTGACCCTCCCCCCCCCCCCCCTCGGGAAAATAATTTCTGGCTGCACACTACTGTGCAAGGATGAAGTTCAGTCGATCCGGTGTAAAATGCAGCTGTAAAGAAAGACGGCCAGCCGCACGAAACACAACTTAACTAACTTTCGGTCGGTTCGGGTACCGGCCTTCTTCTGACGAAGACCGGTGTGATATATATTCCTAAAACTTCAAGGCCATAGGATGATTGAAATGCGGCGGTTCCGCGGAGGCGAGTAATTAAAAGCTCGATTGATTAGCGCACTAATTAGAACGCCCGGCTTCGCGCTGCAAAGCGACTGTCACGGCTTTCGCCAGAGATCAAGGCACAACCAATATCAAGGCACGAGGCGTTGCCTCCGTGGTGTTTCTTTCTTTCTTTCTTTCTTTATTTATTTATTTATTTCTTTCAGCGCTTGTCCCGTCGTCTTTGTTTCTTCGTCGTCCTTGTTCCTTTTGCGCTGTTACTTTCTTTGATCTAATATGAACCAACTAGCCCTCATCAAGTTGTTACTTCTTTCTTTCTTTCTTTCTTTCTTTCTTTCTTTCTTTCTTTCTTTCTTTCTTTCTTTCTTTCTTTCTTTCTTTCTTTCCATCTTTCTTTCTTTCTTTCTTTCTTTCTTTCTTTCTTTCTTTTTGTCGAAGAAAGCTAGTTCGCCCGCACAGATTGTGTTTACACATGCGATCTTTCTCATCGGGCGAGCATGGAAGGAAAGCGCGGGAACCGGCCGGGGAGGTAACGTGACACCATGTTTTTCCCAGCCCGTGGGATCTTCTTCCGCTTTATTCGCGGGTGGATGCGCGTTCGTCGCTACTAGGTCGCGGGGGCGAAAGCCACGAGCGGGAAAACCGCGCACGGGGTATGGCGAACAAAAAACAAAAAAAAAAAAACAAAAAAGGAAGTCCCGAGGAGGCAGACTGCGCGGCTGGATGAGTTTAAGCCCAGGGTCCGTGTAGTTCGCGCGGGGGGGTAAACCGCGAAACCCGAAACGACCGTTTGCGGTTACGTCGCCAGCTACCTCGCTCTATCTTTCTCTCTCTTTCTATCCTTCTCTCTCTATCTATCTTTCTACTTATGCTCTCCTTCTCTCTCTCTCTCTGATCCTCTCTACCTGCAGCTTGTCGCAGGCGCGATGCGGTGACGTTGGCAGGCGGCGGGAAGATCTGTCTCGTTCGTCTCCATGTTTGTGCTCTTCGTGCATGCCATGTCCCTTCCTCCACAAAATTCACTCTCCTCCTCTCTCCCTCCCTCTCTTTCTCTCTCGTTTTCGTTCCGTATCGCGTTTCACCCGCGTTTACCGGGCCTGCACCCTCCATTTCTCCGTCATCCCGTGCTCACGCAAAGGCTGTAGAAGATGGCGCCATGTTTTTCTGCGTACTTAGTGAAGACGTTCGTAGGATAAACGGATGGGTGGGCGAGTTGGTTCTGGCTCGTAATTGTGGTAGGGCAGCGCCAGGACGGGACAGGAAGACAGGACAGCGCATGTCCTGTCTTCTCGTTGCTTATGTATTCGCTGTCTGGCGCTGCCCTGCCACAATTATAAAGACGTTTATTTTTCAAGCCGACCCTGTAGCCCGCTAGCTGCTGCCGATCTTGCCTAACCCTCACACAGATGATGATGATGATGATGACATCTTCCTGATGGCGCTCACCCAGACAGGGGGGATGGGCCAAGAATGGCTGGACGTTTAACGTATGAAGCTAAGGGAAACTGGACAGTTAGATTAAAAATGAAAATCTCGAATAAGTGAAAATGCTAGACGAGTCGGCTGGAAGACCATCAGATGAAACTTATTGAAGAGATAATAACCCACGTGGTAGTAAACACCTTTATGCAAAGTTGTATAAAGAATACATTTGGAAAATGGATTTGGAACCATGAAGAGGAAGAAATAAAGTAAATCTAACATGGTCATCTTTCTGTTTCATTTATGCAATCGAACACAGCAGGGCAGACATCCCTTTCAATATAGCACCGTTGTTTGGTGCTTCGCGCTACTTCGTCTGCGGTTTCAGCAAGGGCACTGTCGTGGATATAATTATCTTAACTCAAAGTGCAAACGTATGCAGGGACGTAGCCAGAAATTTTTTTTCGGGGGGGGGGCACCTCCTTGAAATGGTCATTTTCGCTCTGTATGCCATGGCGAAAAACATTTGGGGTGGGGGGGGCACGGGCCCGGTGTGCCACCCTCTGGCTACGCCACTGAACGTATGTTGTGAAAGCTTCGCATTCTCCTATATTCCAATCGTAAGCAGTAAAACTACATTCTCTTTTTTCTTCTTTTCGGTTTGGAAGCGTTCAGGTCGGGGCGGTCGCATGCTACGCTTCGGGAAAGCGGTTACTATTGACGCACTTGCAGCAGCTCACGACGGGAACCCTATAGCGGGCGTTTTCTTCTTCTTCTTCTTTAGCGTGACGTAGCGGTGAGGGAGGAAGAAGAGGAAGCAGTGCGCGAACACGCTCGCTGACATTCAATTAATCAGACGCAGCTGAGCGCGGGCGCATCGAGTTGGGAAGTTGTTCCGCGAGCGGCCGTATATCCTGTTTCGGATATTCAAGACGAGCCTCTATGGGGATGGCCTCTCGTGCGGAGGGCCCCGACCAGGGCCGTAACTAAGGAGGGGTTGAGGGGGTTCTGACACCCCCCGAAATTTTTTCATGCTTTAACTCTTCGGGTGATACTAAAGTATTTACACGCCTTCACATCGACCACCAGTTGCCGAAGTTAGCCGTTCTACACATAAACACCCCCCCGAAATAAATTCCTGGGTACGGCCCTGGCCCCGACGCATGCGTGGAAGAGTGTTCGTTCCTTCCTTTTTCGGTGCAGCAGGCTGTCTTTTTTTTTTTTTTTTGTTATGACGTGCACTTGAGATATTGTTCGGCAGATTGTGAAGCCGTTTTGTGGACAACGGCGCGAAACAAGAGGTTATCTGTGGTACCAAGGCTGTAGCCAATAATAAATATATAAAAAAAAACGTCTTTGGAGATTGTTCACGCCTCGTTAATGCGATCAGCAGTCTACCTCCTGATCCTAGACGTGCGCAGGGTTTAGGCGTGCGCAGGGTTCACCAACAGTGGCGTAGCGAGGGGGAGGGGGGTTGGGCCCTGTTTCCAAGTAACCATCGAATGGCTTCACTAAAGAAGTGTATTGTCTCACTAATCGACTGCCGCAAACATTTTTAGAATCCGCCCAGTACGAGAGGAGTTAAGGCCTGACCACACGTTCGCGTTGCAGCGTGTCAGCGCGTCTTTCTGACGCGATGTCGCTCCCGCTCCCCACTGGAGAGAAAGGGCGCGCAGCTTCGCGTAGCCGGGCGCCCCCTCTCTCTCCATATGGAGAGGGCGCGACGCCGCGTCAAAAATCCACGCGCTGACACGCTGCAACGCTCACGTGTGGTCAGGCCTTTAGATAGATTTGTCGCTCGCTGTACTTGCTTTCTCTCTTCTCCCGCCCCGATGAGCGCGCTGGAAGCTAAGCAGGGGGAGGGATGACACGGGGGGAAAGAAGTTACATCACGTGCACGTCATGACCTGGGTCACTTTCTTTTTTTTCTTCCAACGCGCGGCTTACTTTCAGTGGGATCGCGAGCGGTCTCGTGGCGGCATCTTGCGGCGGCCACGGTAACCACGAAGCAAACGATGCTCAAATCACCCAATGGCCGTGAATTTGAGTATATGGCGCGGTCATTTGTCGAGAGGAGAGGGCACAATTTCTAGCCGACTTTTAGAATTAATTGTAAACTCCAGGACGCGTGCTGCGCCATAATGTTTGGCACGCGTGTTCTCGGGAGCCTCGACTACCGATCGGCAGCGTTTTCTGACCATGTTAAAACAATTGCAGGACCTAAAGGGGTCCTGCAATTGCCTTGAAATACGACTTTACGAATTAAGTACCGCCATTGCGACAATGGCGCTACTTGATGTCACGGATGACTGTAAGGGTTAATTAAGGTAACGGGGCTAAAACACAGGACCGCCTTGACCACGTGCACTTGAATCGTGCCTACCAGGTGACCACGCCCTGCTGCCACAGGTTTCTAATAGTCATGGTGTCGCCAAAAGACGCATAACAAAGACACGGAAACACACAACACAGGTGCTTTGTTATGTCTTTGTTATGTGTCTTTGCGCTACACTATGATTATTAGCAAGCACCAACTAGCCCAAGAACAAGTACTTCTGGTACAGGTTTATTCCTTGGAATGTGTTTCACTGTCTTACCTATCAGTTGTGTGGGGAAATGTGCCTGCAA
>JALIZH010031564.1:0-26460 GCA_030522465.1 Rhipicephalus appendiculatus
ACAAATAAGTTGGCGAAAATTTTATTGCATTTGGTCGCGCACATAATTTACAGTTTTTATAAACACACGAGTGGCCTGAGAGTCTGGCAACATTAGTGCACTCGCGAGCCATGACATAACAAGCAACTGGCTGTGAGAGCGTCCTGCATTCTGGCAGACGATATTTTTCCGTGGTCAGTGGCACGTGAAATCAAGATATTTTAGCTTTGTGCTTGGCACTGAAACTGAACGCTTTGCAGCGACTGGATAGGAGGCAGGATTTACAGCTTCACAGTGGTGGGCAGGATTTACAGCTGGTGACTTCTAGGGCCTGTTTTGCATTGAAATATTCTTTTACGGCCCACTTATCATACCTGTATAGGCTAATAGACCCTCTACTTCCAGTTTTCGCTGAAAACCACAAATTGTTGGGTGACCGTGTCACGCCCTTTAAGTGTTGTAACTCAAACTAGAAGAGATGGCTCAAAACAGATTTCAGTTGTCTCTGTAAATAACAATCTTTTTTCATTGCGACGTCCCCCCCTGACGTGCGCATTTGTGGCAGGCAGCTGCACTATTCCTTGTAAGGTCATTTGCGTATGTTCCTATAAGGCATGAGAGTTGTTCCTACAAAAGTAAGTTGTGCGTACACCGTGGTTTGAAAACCAATTTCGTTTTTCTGGCAATGGGAAATTTCAAGAGATGCAAATAGTCTGCACACGTACCGGAAATGGGTTTCCCTCTTCACAGCATCTCTGAGGGAAGCTATCTGAGTTGGAGATTCACGTTGTGGACTTACAGTAAGAGTATGCTGCGTTCCCTGTTTCTCAGGCTGTTTCAACTGTGGGGAGGACGGACACATGAGTCGAGACTGCCCGAACCCCCAGCAGGAGCGGCGCTCCAAGGGATGTTTCAAGTGTGGCGAGGAAGGGCACATGAGTCGCGACTGCCCCAACCCGGACGCCGGTGGCGGACGAGGGGGAGACTCTGGAGACGGTGGTGACCGGCCCCGTGGGTGCTTCAAGTGCCAGCAGGAGGGCCACATGGCCAAGGACTGCACCAATGAGCCTGTTCCCCGCATGGGCCCCGATGGTGAGCCAGAACTCAACTTTAATTCTGTGCATTTGTAGTGTGGTCCTTGGGAACTTCAGGACACTTCGCTGTGGGGGGTGGGTCACTCTGCTGTGGACCAGTTCTCAGTCGTGGGTCGTGGGACCGTTGGAAGTGAACCCGTGCAATGAGAGAGAGGGGGAGGGGGTCATAAATTAACACAGGCAGCACAAAATGGGTGCCTGTAGTTTTTTGCTGGCAAAGAAGTGCCACGCCAATTTGATCTCGACAGCCTGTCTCAATAAAGTGTGCTGTCTGCAGGCACTGTCAACCTGTTCCAAGATATGTTTGCTCTTATAATATGCAAGCCTAGAAAGAGCATGCTCACGTGCATGTTGTAGAAAACTGCAACAAAAACTTTACAGATGAGAAGGGGGGGGAAACGCAAGTCAGCTCTGCCACGATGCAAAGGTGCTGTGCATTGAAGCTTACTAAAAACAAGAGGCTGCTGTCAAGGGACAATGTAGGTCTCAAGGATAGGTGTGGCATATCCCTGCAAATGGATTCGTGGGCCCCCATTTGAGAGCCACTGAGCTAGGCGTTTTACTGTAGAATGAATACGATGTTTGTCCATGTAATAAGTCATTAATGCGCATTTCAATTAGCAAAAATGTAGCCTCTGGTACTGTACAGTGCCAGCTGCTCTGAATAGTTTTTAAATGTAATGCAATTTTCACGTCACTTCGCAGTTTCTTGTGTAACTGCATGAAACCCTCGATATTGCCAGTGTGTTTGCCGACCAAGCGTGTTGTGAACTGTTGTGCACGAGGGTTGAAATGTGGGCTTGTTTGTAAAACATTTGAGCAGCTTTGATGTAGTGTGAAACCGACGCATGGACACGAGAAGGCACGTGAGGGCGCCAAACAGCGCTACTTGCAACATGTTTATTTTCAAAACCAGACTGCATATACAGTGAACTCCCGTTAAGACGAACTCGGTTAAGACGAATTCTCGCTTATGCCGAACAACATGGGAACGTTTGTTTGGTTTTCCCATAGACTCAATGCAAAAAAAAATCCGCTTAAGACGAACCGCCGAACAGGTCTCTTCGGTTAAGACGAACTTTCGCAGTGACCGACAATGCTGGCGATTCTGCGCAAGGAACATTGCAGTCTTGGTGGGGCTTCAGGCGAACGGGAGAAAGCAAAGAAAAAAAAAAAGCGCTTCCTGGCGCAACGCGGAGGGGAGGGAGCGAGATAAGCGACAAAAAAAACAAAAGCGACAACCAGAACAAAAATTTCCTGTGCCTTACAATCACCTACGAAACCGAAACCACGTTTGGGGACTCCCGTCAGAGGGGTCAGGTGCATTGTCATCGCCCTCCCACAATGGCGGCCCAGCACATGTTGGGTGCAGTTCGCGTCGTATCTTTTCCCAGTAAAGTGCAAATTGTGACGCGTCATTTCCATTATGAAAGCTCACGACAAAGGAAGGTGTTTTTGCACACCGAATACAGCTGAGTTGCATCTTTTTCGTGTGCCCGAGGCTTGTGACCGTGAGTAGCGCGAACGGAGATCTTCAGCTGCACGTCGATCAGGAAACGTTACTACGGATCGAAAACAGGAAAATATGCGGACCTCGAAGAAAAGCTCACACTTTCTTAAGCAGCTCAGCGTATATTGACTTTGTTGGCACGCGATCGAGGCTTATACAGAAGTGATATTAGAGCCAGCAAAGCAGGCTCACCGAAAAAAATGAACTGCCAGGAGAATAAATTTTCCATTCTTTGAAGGAAAAGTGTGCTTATCTCTCCCTTTTTTTTTATGGTTTTCGAATTGTCAACATGGGGCCATGCTACGGACTTGTTGTTAAAATGTGTTAGCAATACATTCAAGAGCATTATTATGAACCCGCGAAATCGGGTGCTCGTTAGATTCGTGTAAATGCTCTACTGGAAAGCATAGTTTTTATCAAGCTGAGCCAAATAAATGCTTTTTCTGGTTATTTCCACCCAATTTCAAGACTACTCCATTCAGTGTTGTCAAGAAACATATTTGGATGCACTTGGCATGTCAGCATGTCTTTTTAAGGGGGCACTCCTGATAAGACGAACAAATTTCCGTGGTCCCTTCGAGTTCGTCTTAACGGGAGTCTACTGTATGCCACAATTGCTAGGCAGATGATCACACACACGGAATCGCTGAGACATGTGGGGAAAAAAGCCACTATGCCTAAGCTATATTATGTCAAGGACGACGCGACCAATTACCCCTGGCTTCAGAAACCACCATAACATCAATTACCCTAAGAAACCAAACTTCTTAGGCCACTATGCTATCGATGGCTTGCTAATAACGCTCATTGTGTGCAGGCAAGCCAATGGAGGCACCCTACGTGCCACCTTCTCTTCCCACGGATGAGGACACCCTCTTCTCAACCATCTCTACCGGCATAAACTTTGACAAGTACGACAGCATTCCCGTGGAAGTGAGTGACCCACAGTTCCGGACGCCGTTCGTCAGCTTTGAGGAGATGGGGCTGTGCGACCTCCTGCTGCAGAACTTGCGGCGTGCCAAGTACGTCAAGCCGACGCCCGTGCAGAAGTATGCAGTCAAGATTGCCCTGGCCGGCAGGGACTTGATGGCCTGCGCACAGACTGGATCTGGAAAGACTGTAAGATTCGGCTCGTTTCGCTTCTTTAGGGGGTGTTGAGGTACTCGGCTCTAAGCTTCAATACGCTGAGCTTGACCACACAGCCACTTTTAAGGTAAAAGTGGCAGCTGGGTAAAGAGCATGGGTTTTGTCAGTTCTATCCTACAGCCAAATTGTCCTCAAGACATAGCCTCTGTGGCGCCATAGCTCTAACCCTGACAGAAAGGCACACAGAGGTACCGTATTTACTCGAATCTAGGCCGCCCCCCGATTGCAGGCCGACCCCGAAATTCGCAAGGCCAGGAAAAAAAAGTTTACCTCGAATGCAGGCCGAATGAAAGAAATGCCGTTTCATCGGTAGACAACCCAGCATTTTTATTGCATAAGCGCGCACTCCGTAGCGCACATTCTTTTCGTGCACGCTGAACTCGTGCTGCGCTTGCAGGTTTGAAGTTTTCTCCGCGTGCAAAACGACGCTGCAGTGGCGCCACTTGATTGGTGCCATCGCTTCAAAAGCACATGTGGTGCAAGCGTTTCTGCATGAGCACGTGGTTAAAGGGACACTAAAGGCTAATAACAATTTATGTCAGAGCGAAAGCTCAATGTATGACAACGTCTAAAACGGCAATATTATCAACAGCAGTGCCCTACTTACCGAGAAATTAAGCTAAATGTACACACGACGTGCGCCACGAGTGGCACATTTGCGAAACGATCCGTGATGACGTGAGATCTTCTGGCTACAATAATCCGTAGTAATCACTACAGCTGCAATAAAAAAGAAGCTTCCGTGCATTACAACACGTAATAAAATGCTCCTTGTCCGTTTCGTTTGATTCATAGAAAAAGGAACCACCTAGGAAAGGCGCGAGTGGTTCAAAAATTGCGTTTTGGGCTTGGTTAAGGCTGGATAGGTGGCGCCATCTAGCGGAGCCCAGTTGCACCAAGCAAGCAGAGTATTGTTCAATGGCGGTTGTTGTTGCTGTGGCTCCCACTACTTTCGCTGCTGCTGCTAGTGTCGGCGGCCGCGCAGTAAAGGCGGGCAACGTTGGGCACGGAAACAGTGACATCAGAGATTCCGAATGCTTAGGCGGGTGATTTGAAGTGCGCTAATGCGATGCGGACCACTAAAACGTGATTTTATTTCAAAATAAGCATTTCCTTGGCACGAAAGCAGCACTACGAGGTTTCTGGACCGCTATTTGAGCAATCAACGTCGACTTAATATTTTACTTTAGTGTCCCTTTAAGGCGCGACACTTCCAGAACTCTACCAATGCGACTGCGCTAAACTTCAGAAAACGGCGAACTCTGCGCCCCGCGCCCGTTTACTGCGCCCGCGCAGGTCCGCGCCTGTCGCGCACGCGAGAATCGGAGAGGAGGGGGTGTCAAAGGGCACGGTTATCGCCGGCGCCGCTATGCCGCAATCACGTGACACGATCCACCTTTGCCGGCGTGAAATCTTGCCGGCTCGACAACACTCGCTGCATGAACGTATATGACTGCGAGATTTCGGAACAATGGACAGTACGAAGCAGACAACGCGGTTCGCCTGTGGTCTTGGGGCCCACCACTCCGCCGCTGAGCGACCGTCGCCGTGCATACGCTACCGCAGGATGTCGCGAAAATGCCTCGGACGCGCATGCAGAACCGCCTGCACTCGGCAGCCCAGACATGGGCACATGGCGAGCCGTCATGCCGCTAGCGTGGCCGGGCCTTTACGTACTGTCGGCCGCAAAAGTTTGCGGGATCTGCGGCGCGTGGCGGAGCGACGAAAAACTGCATCGCTGCGTCACTTACCGTGACGCAGCGGGTGTTGAGGATATCGGCCGCGGCCTCTGCGATAAGATCCGGCAAAGGAGCGTTATCTAAATGCGCCCTCGCTAATCGCTGAGGCCGATAGCCTCGAAAACCGTCACGGTAGGTGACGCAGCGCTGCAGTTTTACGTCGCTCCGACACGCGCTGCAGATACCGTAAACTTTTGCGGCCGACAGTATGTGGCGGCTGCGGTCAAACTATGGTACTTGAATCTAAGCCGACCCCCCCCACTTTCGCACATCCCTTTTTTGAAAAAAACATCGGCCTAGATTCGAGTAAATACGGTATATTCTTTTTCGCCAACGTGGCAGCTCCTGCGGAAAACAGGATAGTTTGGATTGCAGTGTTTAGATTAGTTTAGGCTTTATTGTAGTCACTGAGCAACGATACATAGGAAGTGAAAGTGCGGGTGACCACATAATGTTACTAAGATAGTATGCAGTGGCGACTGCCTTGTGACAGCTGCAGGCGCTCCCCTCCCCTAAAATTGAAATGTGACATCCGGATCTTGCCACGGCATATAGCCATACAGAAGCAACACATGCAACTGGTTCCCTTGGCCACAGAAAAAAAGGCCGTGCCCTTGTTAGCCGCCAAATGCTGCTGCTTGATATCTGCTATGCAGGAACTACAGTAGACTCCCTTTAAGACGAACTTGAAGGGACCATGGTCATTTGTTCGTCTTATCAGGAGTTTGTCTTATCAGAAGTGCCCCCCAAAAAAGAAATGCTAACATGTCAAGTGCATCCAAACATGTTACTTGGAAATGCTGAATGGAGTATACTTACAATGGGGTGGAAAGGAACAAGAAAAAGCATTTATTTGGCTCACCTTGATAAAAACAATGCATTCAAGTACAGCATTTACACTAATCTAACGAGCACCCGATTTCGCAAGTTCATAATAAATGTGCTCATGAATAAATTGCTACCACATTTGAACAATAAAACTGTAGCATGACCCTTTTTTGACGATTAGAAAAAGAAAGGGAGAGACAAAGCACGATTTTCCTTTAAAGAATGGAAAATTTATTCTTCTGGCAGTTCACCTTCTTCCGTGAGCCTGTTTTACAGGCTTTGATATCACTTTTGGATACACCTCCATTGCATGATGTTACCTTGACAAAGCCAATATATGCTGAGGTGCTTAAGAAAGCCTGCAAGCTTTTCTTCGAGGTTCGGATATTTTCCCATTTTCAGCCCGTGGTAACTTTTTTCTGATCGACGTTCAGCTAAGGATCTCCATTTGGGCTACCCATGGTCACGAGCCCCAGGCATACAGAAATGACACGGCACAGCTATATTTAGTGTGCAAAATGAACATCCTTTGTCATGTGCTTTCATAATGAAAATGGCGCTTCACAGTTTGTACTTCACTGGGAACAGACATGACGTGCACAGGCCCTATGCGAAACAACGCGAACTGACAATGTGCTCGGCCGCCATTGTGTGGCGGCGATGACAATACATCTGACCCCTCTGACAGAAGCGCTAGCGCCGCAAACGTGGTTTCGGTTTCATATGCAATTTTAACGCACAGACAATTTCTGTTTCTGTTTTCACTTTCATTTGTTTTGTTTTTACCCTACTCCTCTCGCATTTTCCTCTCTAGCCAAGCTCTTGTGTTCTTCTGTTCTCCATTTTGCTCCTGTTGGGGAACTGAAGAACATGGGGAGGATCCAGAAGGATGTAATGGCTTGAGGGTCCCAGTAGTTAGGCCTGTTAAGCCTAACTACTGGGACCCTCTTTTTTTTTTTTGTTGCATTAAGTCTATGGGAAACCCCTGAACTCTTTTTGTTGCTTTCAATGCTGATAAAGCCGGCCCTTTCTCCACCTACACACTGGGCGTGAGGGAGATACCGACCTCATGCGCTGACCTTTCTTTTCCGCTTATCTTGCTCCCTCCCTCCACGTTGCGATTTGCTTTGTGTCTTTGCACCAGGAAGCGTTCTTTTTTTCTTTTTGCTTTCTCTCGTTCACCTGGATGCCCCACCAAGACTACAATGTTCATTGTGCAGAATCGCCGTCGTTGTCGGTCACTGCGAGAGTTCGTCTTAACAGAAGAGGCCTGTTATGCTGTTCGTCTTAAGCAGATTTTTTTTGCATTGAGTCTATGGGAAACCAAACAAACATTCCCGTGTTGTTCGGCCTAAGCAAGAATTAGTCTTAACAGAGTTCGTCTTCACGGGAGTTCACTGTAGATGGATGAGTTGCTTTTGTTCTTGTGTATGTGCAGGCGGCATTCATGCTGCCCATTCTACACTCCCTGCTGAGTGACACTGGCCTCGAGAACCCGTCCTACCAGACCGTACAGACTCCGATGGCGGTGATCCTGTCTCCAACTCGTGAGTTGGCCATCCAGATAGCCCAGGACGCGCACAAGTACGCCTACGACTCGATCCTCAAGACTGTGCTCGTGTACGGAGGGACGTCTGTGCAGCACCAGCTGGCCGTGCTGTCCCGCGGCTGCCACATCCTGGTGGCCACCACTGGTCGTCTCAAGGACTTTGTTGAAAAGGGCAAGGTGGGTTCAGTGTGGGATAGTGTTTGGCAAGTAGCAGGCAATGCTGGAATCTACCATGCCTCGCAGTTTGCATTCAGGACTGCAAAGAATGGTCGTGTAATGTGACATAGAAATGCTAGTTCAGTGCAAGAGCAACCTGGGCTTGTTGGCGTTATTCATTGAACAGCTTACCGTGCTAAACGGATGAGGACGAAGTTCAAAGAAGGTAACAACAAGGGTGCTGACTTGCAACTACAGTTTGTTCAGAACGATATGAATACAAAAGCCAACCAGGCCTCGATACTAGACTCTCGAGTAGCCATTGTAAGCTTTCACACTAGTTCAGACTAGAATGAATATGAATAGACTCAATGAATGTCGACTATTTTTCAAGCAGCCAGTGAATATTGTCTAGTCTAAAGCAGGGGTCTTCAATTCCCCTCTGCTATCATGCTTCAGTCGCAAAGTTTGGCTTCCCGCAAGGACAGGAACAGTGAAGTTTTAAGTGTTGGGGGGAGGGAGGGAGTTGAACAAAATGTCAACTACGTTGTCATTTGAAAGGCCTTTCTCATATGTCATCTATGAGTAACAGAACTTACTGTCTCTTTTGAGAAACATCAATATCGATCTCCAGATTAACTGAAATCTAGACACGAGGGACGCAGATGTGTACAGGCCAGGTTGCCAGTGAAAGGTCCCGAGGCCGTGTGTCTAGAGACCACGTAGTATGGAATAGCATGCCTGTAGGCTAGGCTGACAAAGGCTCGACTTTTGGGACTGAACTGCATACATATGTGCATAATTTTCGTGCACTGCAATAATTTTCATTTTCCTAGTCTTGGATATGCAAGTTAATCCCCTTGTCCTCCTGTGGTTGCCATGGTTGCAGATTTCCTTTGAGAAGCTGCGCTTCCTGGTCTTGGATGAGGCCGACCGGATGTTGGACATGGGTTTCGAGCCGGACGTGCGTGCCCTCGTGGGCCACTCCAGCATGCCCCAGCGGGGCCAGCGCCGAACACTCATGTTCTCCGCCACCTTCCCGGAATCTATCCAGATGCTGGCACGCGAGTTTCTGGACAACTCAGTCATGCTCTCTGTGGGCATTCTGGGCGGGGCCAACTCGGACGTCCAGCAGCAGATCTACCAGGTGACCCAGTTCGAGAAGCGCCAGAAGCTCCTGGACATTCTCGCAGAGGAGGGCAGCGACCGGGTCATGGTCTTCGTGGAGAAAAAGAAGACTGCAGACTTTTTGGCCGCCTTCCTGTCCCAAAAGGGGGTGAAGACCACCAGCATCCACGGGGACCGATACCAGCGGCAGCGCGAAGAGGCCCTGCTGGACTTCCGCCGGGGCACCTGCCCGGTAATTGTGGCCACTGCAGTGGCTGCCCGAGGCTTGGACATCAAGGATGTGCGACACGTAATCAACTATGACTTGCCACAGTCGATTGACGAGTATGTGCACCGTGTGGGACGTACTGGCCGTGTAGGAAACCTGGGTAAAGCAACGAGCTTCTATGACGGTGACGCCAACAGTGCGCTTGCGTCTGCACTTGTGAAGATCTTGTCTGAGGTACGTGTTAGGTTTTTGTTTTGTTTCTGCCATCCACCACTTAGACATGGTGTCAAAAAGAAAAGTGCCCGTCCATGAGCACTGCCTACTGTACATGCGGTGCTTAGAACCTTGTGGGTGCCTTGAAGCACTTCCAATATTTTGTGAATTGCTACTGGGTTACAATTTGCTTACTGGGGACATGAACACCAGCACTGGTGTTTGTGTCCCTTTTTTACCTCTGTCCTTGTTTGTATCATGCTGAACCACTGAAGCTTTAAAATTTTTCAGTGTTCTGCCGCATGAGCATCACAATTGGCCTCTCGAATCTTCCATGTCAATTCTGTGCTGTGTAATAAAGGGGCCTTTTGGTAACTGTTTTTCATAGCCAAGCTGTATATTTGTTCGCAGAAAAGCTCTAGTGCTGAGCAGTGGAAGAACTGCATATAGAAGCACTAAGGTGGAAATCTTGGCACCCTCTTTGAAGTGGCTGGAGTGGAAAAAACTTGATGGTGCAGGGGTTTGACCCCGAGCCCATCAACTTTCAGAATGTGAATACAGTCGCCGACCGTTTATTCGGACGCCGATAATTCGGACATGCCCGTTTATTCGGACACCCTCGCGGCACCGCCACTCGTCCCATTGAAGTAATGTAAACTCACGACCGAAAATTCGGACGCCCCACAGCGCGCCGTTCGATATTTCGGACTCCGGCTGGCTGATCGAGACCGGCGTCGAGCTCCATGACCAGCTGTCCGCGATGTTTACACACGTGACAATATCTTCGCTAGGTTGCCAGCACTGAAAGGTTGCACTGTGTATGGTTGGACATCATGCCAGTGTAAAAGTGCAGAAATTACAATTGCCGATCTCGAAGGCTATGCGTTTTGGCGACTCGTAATGGGCGTTTTCGACTTCGGCCAGCCGAGTATCCATTGAACAGCTGCCACAGCCAAACAGCAAGCCAAGCCAAGCCACGCTCGGAGTCTGCTTGGTGCGACGTTCAAAATGGCCGCGCGTACGAAACGGACCAAGGAAGGACGGAATCACGAGCTTTGCAGCACGAACTAGCCTGATATCGTTCCCTTTTGACATTTGGAAGTTTGCTTGTCAGTTGTTTTGCGGCTAGGCCTAATCTACTGAAATGGCTACGACAGCTACGACGCCACCCATTCCATCCGCGCGGTCGGTACTAACGAAGAAACGCGGCAACCAAAAGACATTGGGGATGGCGAAAAAGGCCACAATTATTCGCCAATTCGAAGGCGGCCGACCTCAATACGATGTTATTTGGGCGCTTTCGCCGAGTTGGGCGATGATGAGATCGTCTGTCGGGTCCCCGAATCTGCGTACGTGAACAGTGACTCCGTGACTCCGATGAAGCGCAGGCCGTGGCAGCGCTACAACCTGCGGTTATGGCCAAACACTGGCTGAAATACAGCCCGACTTGGTCTTCTGTGATTGTGCTTGTGTGCAGACGTGCATTGACAAGCTTTACCGGCCACTGGGCCAATAAAGGTGCTTTTTTTCTGGTGCATCCTTTTATTCGGACTCTCGATTATTCGGACTTTTCGGCGGTTCCCGCCGAGTCCGAATAAACGGTCGGCGACTGTATATCCTTCCCAAGACCCAGCAGTGGGAAATTTGTCTAATGTATTGAACACAGCACGCAACGGCTTTCAAAGGGCTTGTCTTCTCCTTGGAAGCACGTTATTGGCTGCTACTGGGACCCGTGCTGTTATTAGAGCGTTTTCACGCTCCACTCAGCAGCTAAGCGGAGCGGGGGAACGAGTGCGCATGTGCTTTCCGCTTAGCCGTAAGCAGGCTACTGGAGCGAGGCCCACGCTCCGCTTAGAGGCAGCCTGTGTGGAGCGTGGCTACAGTTCCCCACTAGCGAGGGGTGTCGATGTGCGCGCCCTCCCTCAGGCGTGCGTCGACTGCCCGCATATTCCAAGATGGCTGCCTCTAGTGCTCAATGTGCTTCCCACGTGCACGGTGGCTTCACGTTCGTCTGCACAGCGCAAGCCGCGAAAGCGCTTTCCCAGTGACGGACATTTGTGCTTACTTCAAGTCGCCGAGTGAAGGAAAGTGACACGAAGTAAAGACCGCACAGCTGACGAAAACATCGCTGATATGTTGGCGTCCAAATGGATTGAACTGGCTCTGGAATGCAACCTGGCTTGCATGGCTATCTTCAAGCCAACGCTTTATTTATTTATTTTTTTTTTCTCGATGAAATGTACTGGTAACTCATTGTAAGAGCAAGTCTGAATACTTCGTGAACAAGTGAGTTATGTATACTTGTTTTAGTTTGTAAAAGTGACAATATGGATTTTCATTTTATATAACAAGGCTGAACTTGGCCAGGGCGCTGCAACGGTGAAAGTCGCGCTCCGCAACGGAAAACGCATACCTGAAACGAAAAAGCAGTCCGCTGCAGCTCAGCGGGCCAACTCGGAGCGGAGCGGGCCGTAAATATGTCAAACTAATTAAGTGAATATGGTCAAAGTCTGAGTTTCTCGCCTTTCCAAGATTTTTGGAAATGGCTCTATTGAGCACGAGCTGCCTTTTACGGCAGCCACCGAGCAAGTGGGTCAATTTTTATATGAATTCTTGCATGTGTTAACGCGTACTTAAGGGGGGGACGCGGGGATCTGGATCGCGATAATCGCGAAAAAAATTCCGATTTTCGGAAATCACTCATTTCGGCATCTGCAATGCCTATTCTATGCTGTACCAAAACGATTTGACTGAAAACCTACTCTAAATGCCCGAAAAAAAAATAAGTTTGTCAGCGCGATGGGCGAGAAAGAGGCTCAAAATCGCGCAAAAATACCGACGTTCACGAAGCGATTGTTCATCTTTTGCGCCACCGATCGCCGCCATCTTGGTATCCTTCGAAACGTCGATTCTACGCCTTCCCGCTTTGACGCGTTCCAAACGTCACCGGCGAGGAGGAAACACACAAAAAGCAAAAAAAGGAGCACGTGGTCATACGGGCAATCCGAGGGCCGTTTTATGAAAGAGGGCCTCCGATTGGCTGGTGCGCTGCAAGGAGGCTCCCCATTGGCTCCTGTCACGACAAGAGACGAGTAGCCGCCGCTGCCGTCTGCATCGCAAACCACGTTTTGCGCACGCTTTTTGACACTTGTCGAGTATTTCACGCACGCCGTTATGGAATCTCGCTCGTTCAAAAAGAAGTTTACAACGACGACTCACGCGTTTGGAAAACACAAGCGGAAGCCTCCTACGGCGAAAAAAAGGCGGCGGTTAGCGGGAGCAGCGGAATATGCGACGACTGCACTGGAGTCAACGGAACACATGGATAACATGCCAAGCCTTGCACCGCATCACCCCCAAGAACCCAGCGGTGAATCGGACAATCGCGCTGTGACAACATCGATAACGCTGTTGTGTGGTGATCGTCACGCAACACGGTCAACGGAGGACGCATCCAATGCTTCCGCGTGTACCACGACCCCCGACTCTCGACGCGCAGGCGCTCGCTCGCGTAGGCGAGATGAAATCGCCGACTGCCGTTCGGATGAAAGGTCGTCGTCAAAGTCTGCGGAAGTGTGCCCCTTATCTGCGAGCGATCCCCGCGTCGACGAGCTTCGACGGGAACTTCGATTCACCGTGTGCGATTGCTTCAACTCCGTCAACCGAGCGCAGAGATGAAATCGCCGACAGCCGCTGGGATCAAAGGTCACCGTCGCCGGCAAAGCCTGCGGAAGCGCGCCCCTTATCTGCGAGCGATCCCCGCACGTCGACGAGCTTCGACGGGAACTTCGATTCACCGTGTGCCATTGGTTCCAGGAGTTGCACAACGTCGTCAACCGAGCGTCGCACCATTCAGGCGCGCTTGGAGACCCGCTATGTGTCAGCGGGAACAGTGGAGGCGCAAGCGTCGAGCGTTCGTGACTCTCTTCGCGCGGTGTCCGCTACTCAGAGGAAGCTGTCTATGGTGGGCCAGCAAGGTGAAGAAGAAACTTCTGTGACACCTGGAGATGAATTTATACTGATGCAAGCTACTGCCATCAACTCAATGCTGGCTGACACTCTCCCTGAAATGCCAAAAACATTCTTTGGGCGTGAATTTCGAAACGCGGCTGGGTCTGGCAGTGAAAATGGCGCTGTCATGCAGTACTTGTGGCAGCATATCGTCTCACTGGTCCTCTCAAAGGATGGACGACTCCAGAGTGTTTGATGTGAACATTCGCTCAATGCAAGCTATACAAACTATTGGCAAGGGTCAGACTGCTCTGAATGACTTGTGGGCCACCATGAACGTTTCTCACCGTGGCTTGCATCACAAAACCTACCAAGGCCATCTGAAACGGTTATTCAAGCCTGCAGCTGAGCTGGCCTCAGATAACTTATTTGCAGATGCTGTTGGTGCCGTCAAAACAGTGTATAGAGAGATGGAGGTTGGTTTTTCAAAAAATGTCACCGTTGTCTACGACGGCACCTGGATGACACCTGGTCATCGGTCACATATTGGAGTAGGGTGCATAACCGAGTTCCATACGGGGCTTGTGCTCGACAGAGTTGTCCTTTCCAATTTCTGCCTCGGGTGCCATCTGGGACCAGCAGAGAACGACCCTGTGTATCCCCATTGGAGGCAGCACCATCAGTGCCAAAAAACACGGACGTTGGATCTGGTCGCATGGAGGTGGAGGCTGCGCTGCAGCTTTTTGGCCGGTCATTGACCAAGAATGGTCTAAGGTACTGCAGTGTGGTCTCGGATGGAGACAGCAGAGTTTTTCAGGCATTGAGTGAGGAGCAGCCCTATGGATTTATACAAATAACTTAGGAGGACTGCATAAATCATGTGAAGAAGAGAATGGGCACCGCACTCCGCTCTCTTGTCAGCAAAGCAAGGAAAGGGGAGCCACTAGGCGGAAAAGGAGGCCTTACACAAGACCTCATCAAGAGACTCACAAGCTACTATGGACTAGCCCTCCGCAACAACAGCAACGATGTTGCTGCGATGCACAAGGCCGTGATGGCGACCTACTACCACATCACGTCCACTGATGAGAGTCCCCACCATGAGCTATGCCCCCCTGGCCCTACGAGCTGGTGTACGCACAGAGTCGCAGAGGCAAAAGGACAAGCACAACCAGCCCACAAGTACAAGCTTTCAGGCAGAGTTGCCCAAGCCCTGTTGCCAGTGTATGAACGCCTTGCAGATACACAGCTGCTTGAGCGGTGTAGAGGGGGGAAGACACAGAATGCTGCCGAGAGCTTGCATTCCGTAATTTGGTCACTACTATCCAAGGACCAACATGCCTCACTTTTTGCTGTAGAGACAGCGGTAAACGAGGCAATATTGAAGTATAATTCAGGATGCGTACGGATGTACTCTGAAATGTGTGCCACATTGGGCGTACGTCCTGGTGCCATTGCCCTCCAGAGGGCTCAAGAAAAAGACCGCCTGCGTCTTAAGAAAGCACGTAAAAGTGAACAAACCAAGGGACAGACGTCCAAGAAGGTGCCTCTTGGCAATGATGCCAAATACTATAGTCCCGGGGCGTTTTAATAAAGGTGCAACATTTCCTAAACTTCAAAAGCCATTTTCTCAGATGTGTTTTTTTTTGTCAACCCCCACCTCGCTCGTGGAAAGCATTGCACGACTATGGCTGGACCGATTTTCATTCTGTTTGTTTTATTCTAATTCATAGACTGTGCCATACTTGAAGACACTCTTCAAATATTAGTTTAGACTTCCATTGTTTTTTTTAATATCACAATTACTGAATGGCACAATTTGCTGAAGCACATGCATATGCAAAAAATGTTCAGCAGAAAATTTTTACGGCAGTAAAAAAAAAAGTCTGGCACTGTCTTCGGGTACAAGCAATATGTAAGCACACATACAAAGTTGTTCCAGCACTTTAGCAAGTTTCATCACTGTGCCAGGCTTTCCACGAGCGAGGAAATTGAGAATTCTTATAAAATGAAAACTAGCAAAGATATCTTTACGAAAATTTGCATTTATCTCTTTAATGTGATTTGTAGTGTGTATGCCAAATTTCATCAACCTAGGCCAAGAAACTAAAAAGTTACAAACGATCCCCCACGTCCCCCCTTAAGCATTCATGTTCATAAGAACTAGAAAAACATTAAAAGACATATTTGGCTACCCCACACCTTCTGTTCCCAAAAAAGCCCCCCCCCACCCCCTAGAGTACCAATGTTCAATACCTTGGGCAACACGCTGCATCCAAGTAACATGAAATAAAAACGGACACTTTTCACCTTTGCACTCGGGAAAACCATTTCTGCAAATTAAAAAAAAAAAAACCGACTAAATTTACTCAGGGTCTCGGGAGGATACAGTAAAACCTCATTTATCCGGATCTCGTTAACTCTGAAATTCGGTTAAAGCGCGAGACAGACAGTACGATTTTGCATGCGATGCGACGTGCGGCGTTGGATGACCCGGCATGCGGCGTACGACGTTTCGAGACGCATGGGGCGAACGAGCAATCAGCGGCAGGCTCCACCCACATACGGCGCCTCGGCATGCGCACTTGGAAGACTTCGTATCCTCGTAATGAAGCACAAAACAAACAACCTTGCACAGCCACACTTCGTTCTATAAGAAAATAACGAATAAAACTACGCCTTCCTGCACGACAAGCACGTCGCAACAGCCCCCCCCCCCCCCCTTGTCACTCACGACTCCGATAGGTAGGCCTAGCATGGCGGGCGCTGGCTGTCGCCTATGCCGTTCGCAATCACATGCGAACTCGTCATAGAGTGCTTTTGACAACATGACTAAGCTTTGCACTCGTATGTAATGCGTTAGCGTACGCTATTAACTTCCTCGATGTTATTGATGTGAAAAGCAAAGGTGGAAGGGAAGCACGACGGCTCGCCAAGACGCCGGTGCCACTGTGTTTACCTGCGAAGTGGCCTTGCATCGCTGCTTGCGATCTCACTAGTGGTTTCGAAACGGGCGTTGTCTTGCAGAAATGGCACACTTCAAACATCACTTTATTGCATCCGGAAATGTATCGCGTCACAAGTGAAAGGTACTCGATGTTTGCGTGCCGCCGCGAGCGGCAATGTCGGCGAATGCTCCAAGGCTCGACTCCATCGACTCACCTTGACCACGGTGTCCGGAGTTTGCGTGCCGCCGCGGCGACAATGTCGGCGAATGCTCCAAGGCTCGACTCCATCGACTCACCTTGACCACGGTGTCCGGAGCGGCGACTAAAGTCTAACTTTCTTTTTATCTAGGGACTTTAGCGGCGACAGGGAGATGGCGCCACGAGCGTGACACACGTCTCCCGAGCTGTCATTGGCTGCGGCAGTGCGACGGTCTGACGCGGCGACCAAAATATCTGCCCGGTTTGATGCACGCCGGGCATGCGGTGCGGCGGTCCGATGCGATGAAACGTCGCAAAACGTCATCATTCCGGCTGCCGCATCGCCGCGCCGGACGCCGCATCACATGGAAAATCGTACCGTCTGTCTCCCGCTTGACTCGGATTCGTGGCGCGGTCCCAGCAAAACTGTGTATACTACAATGGTGTCAAATGCTCATTAATTTGGTGGGATTTAGCCGCACACCGGTTAACTAAGACAACTCCGGAAAGCGCACTCGGTACTTCAGGCTTAGAATCGCGCGATCTCGGCGGCTTGGAGGAGCAAGCCCTGCTTGCCGTAACCGACAGTGGAACTGGAAGTTTTGGAGAAACCGAACGAACAACTGCAGTTGAACATGATCATGATGATAGTGAATGAGGGGGAAGTGGCTAGGTGGCGCTAGTCACCAACCAGCGGAAGCGCTTGGGCCGCCGGCATATCCAGTGTCTATTAAAAGCGCAATGGCGACACGCACTGGACGACGGGACGGTTTATTTCTTTGTGGTGTGACTTCGCGCGTAGCGTGCGAGCTCGTGCACTTTGTTGCCACCGCCGTCAGGCTGTCGCGCTTCACAATGATGGCGATCTTCACCGAAGTGAAGTGGCCACAGCGACAGCGAGCGTGCGCACCACCACCTGATGGGGTTGAAGAAAATCGACCTGATGGGGTTGAAGAGAATCGTTCTAGCACAAATTCCGATGACGAGGCAGACAAAAATAATGCAGTTTTTCATGAAATAGAGGTTTGTCTGTGCCGAGTACATTTTCCTTCTGTTTTCATTGTCCGTTCGATAATCCGGAATTCGGTTAACTCGGACATTTTCTCCGGTCCCGTGAGATCCGGGTTAACGAGGTTTTTACTGTATATCTATAGTCAGATCTCGTTATCGAAAATCCCCCTCCAAATGTCCATTGGTTAATGTAAAAATATTTCACTAGTTTAAAATTAGACTGAGTACCGAACGGTTCAGAAGAACATCGAACTTTACCGCCCTTATATCTTCACAACACTTCAACATAGCGATTTTAACAAGTTACTCGCGTGTGTGGAAAAAAATGCCCAGCGCTATGCGTTCCACTATCATCATCAAAACGCCTGCGTGTTTCTCTATGCGCTTGCCCTATCATCATCACCTGTAGTACTTTTTTTGCATCGGCCTTCGCTGCATTGCCTTTTCATCGGGCAGCTCTACCTGCATGCTTGTTTTCTTGCCTTTGGATTGGTTGTGTATCTATATACAAAATAGTCTAGGCCAGTTCTTTCTGAACATTGAGTGACGCAGCTTGTGGAAGTGCGGCATCTGTCGCTGCTGCTGAATGAGCCGCCCGAGCAGAAGCTCAACACCACAGACGCCAGAAACCAGATAAGGTGTGCATTGCCGAACCAGAAGCATTTGCTCCAACTTATTGCAGAATCAAAACACCTAAACAGCTGTGCACAGAATTTGCATTAGGCAGTGTCTTAATTGTTTGCGAATTTTTTTTCCTTTGTACACAAGTGAGAAATGTGCTGTCATGAAAATTTCTCTTGGGATACATTCATTGTCAACTTCAACGAAAGCGGTGGTCTGTCTGAAGAGTTTCGCATACATTTCTTTTTCTTTAATAAAACTCTGATTGGTCTTGCTTGTCAATTTGTAAGGTGTCATTTGCACAGATTTCTTGAAGCGTAGTGTATAACGTTTGTTTCGGTATTTGTGTGCAGAGTCAACAAGAGGTTCCAGACTGGCTCCAGAACGAAGCGAAGTTTGGCGGTGGTGGCGGAGGAGCTCCGGTGAGTGCTTTTTGTTTTCTATTCTATGGAGCTGGGGGGTTAATGTTAGGTCATATTTCACTAGCAGGGGTGGAGATCTGCTTTAGGCTTGCTGCACCACATGCAATTTTTTTATTACTCATGTCCTCTGTTGAGCGGGCATGATGTGTACGGACATATTCCCTTCAGCGGGAGTGGCTACATTTGTGTACGCTGTTGTGGCCAAAGGAGAGCAAGATTCGTTGCTCATTGGATGAACTGAACCTTCTCCATAGTCGTATGTCTTCACTTAACTGCAATGTGCTTCGTATGACTGTAACTGATATTTCGGTGAAGGTTTTCAGATATTGTCACAAGCGCCAACATGATTCGCTCGCCGTATGCTAAAGAACAAGGTGACAACTTCTTTTGCAACTTACCGCACTTTATTTCGCACAAAAATAGTGTCACGTTTAACCGAGTCCCGTTAAGACGAACTCAGTTGAGACGAATTCTCGCTTATGCCTAGCAACATGGGAACGTTTATTTGGTTTCCCAAAGACTCAATGCAAAAAAAGTCCGCTGTAGACTAACCGCCGAACAGGTCTCTTCTGCTAAAGGGGCCATGCAACACATCTTGAGCATGGTCAGAAAACGCTGCCGATCGGTAGTCGAGGCTCCCGAGAACACGCGAGCCAAATATTGCAGCTCAGCACGCGGCCTGGAATTCACAACAAATTCTCAGTCAGCTAAAAATTGATTTTTCTTCTCTCGACAAATGACTCTACAAGCTCAAAAATCACTCGTCACAGCCATTGTATCAGCCATTGGTTGATTTGAGCATGGTGCGTTTGGTCGTTACTGGGGCCGCCACGGGAGGCCGCGACTTGTCCACGCGTGCGCGCGCGATCGCACTGAAAAGTCGCGTATTCCAAGAAGAAAAAAAAGGAAGTGCTCAAGATCACGAGGTGCGCGTGACATGTTTTCTTCCCCCTTGCCATCCTTCCTTGGTTAGCTTCCAGCGCTTTCGTCGGGACGAGAGATGAGAGAATGCAATTGCAGTGTGCGACAAATCTTCGTAACTCCTGGATGGATTCTAAAAACTTTTGCGGCGGTGAATTCGTGAGGCAATAAGCTCCTTTAGTGAATCCATTCCATAGCTACTTGAAAAAGTGTTGCAGGGCCCCTTTAAGAACTTTCGCATGGCCATTCTGCGCAACGAACATTGCCGTCTTGGTGGGGCATTCAGGCGAACGGGAGAAAGCAAAAAAAAAAAAAAAAAACGCTTGCTTACGCGGAGGGAGCGAGATAAGCGGAAAAGGCAGCGCATAAAGCCGGCATCTCCCTCACCCCCAGCATGCGGGCGGGGAAAGTGCGGGCTTTATCAAATCAATGGAAGAGTTGGGGACGCAATGGCTGGTGTCCTTCTGTATTCTCATCCGCTTTGTACAGAGGGGTAAAAAATTGTGCCTTACAATCGCGTACGAAACCGAAACCACGTTTGCGGCGCTAGCACTCCCGTCAGGGGGGTCAGATGCCTATCATCGCCGTCCTACAATGGCGTCCCACAATGGCGGCCGAGCACATGTTGGGGTCAGTTCGCGTTATTTCGCATAGGGCCTGTGTGCGTCGTATCTGTTCCCAGTAATCTACAGTACTTTTGCTGCAGCGAAACTTCACTCTGGTGGCCTGTCTTCAGGAAAAATGCATTCTCAGATTTTATTTGTCTAGCGTGTGCGTGGGTGGGCTGCTTCCGCTCTCTAAATGGCTAACGCGTGCACAGTTTGCATGGTTATTTCCCAACTTTTTATTAGTGGCTTAGAGTGGGACTGACTTACATGGAACATTTTTGTGGGCTCGATGGATGCTTAAACGGTTGATTTCCCCAACGTTGCAGAGCTTCGGCGGAGGAGGCGTCGGTGGCGAGTCTTGGGGTGGCGGCGGCGGCGGTGGATCGGCCTTTGCGTCCCAGCCAGCTGAAGAGGAGGAGTGGAACTGAGCATTCGACAAGCCTCCAAGGGGGGCCAGCCTCCGTGTGTTTGTGTGTGTGCGTGTCTTTTTTTTTTTTTTTTTCGTTTGCTTGTGGACATGACCCCGGCCCAAGACGGGCAGGTTTCTTTTGTACATACTTCACCGCAGTTAGGTGTTGAGAGATTTTACCACTTGTTCAGTTCAAATAAAGAGGTTTTTTCCACAGTGTCCGTATATACTTCTCAAAGGGTTAGCTTGTGGGCCTCGAGGTACCCCACACACCATTATGCCACGATAGGATCGAGCTAGTGCCAACGTGCTACGCAATGAATGGTAATAAATTACTGAAGATGGCCTCGCATATTGAACGAAATACTTCAAATTCGAAGGGATAATTGATTCCCCCCCCCCCCCCCGAAAATCTTTTTCGCCATGGCATATATAGCGAAAAATGGCCCTTTCAAGAAGGTGCCCTCCCAGAAATCAAGGAGGTGCCCCCCCCCCCCCCGAAAAAAAATTTCTGGCTACGCCCCTGGGTCCGAGCATTTTGAATGGCTTCAATATTTTACCGCTGTTGCAGCAAACGCTCCGCTGCTTAGGCGTGAGCACGGGTGGGGCGACCCCGCCCTCACGTCCCGATCACGGAAGGGCACGAAGTATTAACTCCATACCGGTTACCTGTCTCGCCATTAGAGCTTTAGTACTGCTTACGTGGCGGCGTTGCGTACGTAAGTTAAGCGGGCATGCGCAGACTGCAACGCGCACGTATGTTCTGGCCGGTTTAGAGGGACGCGTGCCCGCGTTTCAGGGGCGAAGCTCCTCATGGCATCACCTGGGCGGTTCTCGGTTGTCGATGCATCCCGAGTAGCCAGTAGCGTCTCCCTTAGCATACAATAGATGGCGCTGTCCCATAGAGATGCATGCAAACTGTAGTTGGGTGACAATATATTAGATGGCGTCAGTGGTTTTTCGTATACGTTGATGATTAAAGATGATAGATGGCGCTGTTATAATAAGACAATTAGGGTTCCTCGATGCGCGCGCTCTAAAGACCATGGTGTAAGAAAAATAAACCGTGCTAAAGGCAATGCGCTGTGACTACGTCATATGTATCGCCCTCTCCTCTCCTACGCTTCCCTCTCTCATCGACCCTTTAGTATAAACGCGCCCGATTCACGTCGGTGATGATGTACTGGGCAGAATTCACGGAAGATTCACGGTTTACCGATGAACCTCCGCAGCTTCGCCCACTCATCATCATTCACTCCGTGGATATGCTGTGGTTTTTTTTCTGTGTGCCTCTGAAGCTCCCTCTGGTTAGTGGACGGTGCATATATCGTCCCACCTGAGGTACGCAGGCAGTAGGGGTCCCAAAGAATACTTGATTTCGCCATTGTCGAGGAACGGCAGATGAGAAAGCGGGAAGATTTGGCAATCTTACTCGCACGTTTGTCCACCGTCCGCTTGGAGTAGCTACGGTACCATACTAAAGCCTTAATGTGACTAGAAAGCTGGCCATAATCCGGCCTCACATTTGTATTCGCTCAAATTTGCTGTCAACGACAAAAGGTGCCAACCTTGCAAAGGGCACCTACATAGAAAAAAAATTGGTGAAACTCTATTATAGCTACTTTATGAACCAATTCAATGTTTGTCGGTGTCTGTTCCACCTTGGGGTCACTTTAACTACAGCCAGCTTGTTGCAACTCGTATTGAGCGCGACTGTACGTCTATTTCATTAATATGCATCAGTCGTTTGCCTGATGCGTACGTAGCACCATTTTAAAAACCCTTTCAGGCCCAGTAATTCAAACTGGAATCAATTTTGTAGGTCGGTCGGCGACCACCTGGTAAAAAAGGTTCTTCCGGTGGAAATCGCTGCCCTACTTACGCTGTCAATAAAGTTAGGTCACGTGTGAGTGAATTACTGGTCGCGCGCTGTTCCCGCACGCAGGTTTTGGACGGTAATGGCGGCCGAACGCCCCTGATGTTTCATTAGGGTCTTTCAGCAAGTTACGGAAATACGGTACGGTATTACCGTAGCGCTCCTCCTTTCCCGGTCGTCGACCTTTTGCCGGCGAAGGCGCCCCAACACAACAAAACCGTATTTGCGTACCGTATTTCCGTAAGTTGCTAAAAAACCCTATTGCAAGAACTGTACTTCGGGGAAGGCAGGCCGTTGTCATCCTTCGTGAAGCATGTCGTTTGGACTCCACCAATGGCGACGAAGCTTTGCCTTCCTCATGGGGGAACCCTGCGCACGCCTATGCTCGGCTGCATAATGAAGGGAAAACTGGCACGAGTTCTTGCGAATGTCTTCCCGCGCTGCACGTGGTCGCTGCGTCTGCAGGGCAGCCTTCGCAGTAGCATTCGGCTGACGCGGGAGCCACGGCGGCGCGTACCGTGTTTACAGGATTGTGGGTCGACCCATTTGATATAAATTTGAAAGCAGAGTTTGAGAGGCTCGGCTTATTAACGAAACCAATACAAAGGAGCAATCAAGGTCGCTAGATCGCAAAGTTGCGACATTATGTTCACGTGCCGGCTCTACGTGCAGCGCATTCCACATTTTCGCGTGTACAACCGCACCCTCGGCAACGATCCGCGAAGCTAACTTTTCTGCATAGCTTTGAAGCACAGCCGTGAAACCACCTTCGCACACCGGAATTCAAATTTGTTTTCTTCAGCGACATCTTAAACAAATTTTCCCTGTAAAATGCGCTCGCGTTTTTTTTCCTTCTCTTTTTTTCTTTTTTGTGAAGCGTGATTTTAAGGGGGTCGACCTACATTCGAGGTGACTTACAATAACGTAAATATGGTAGTATCGCTGTTACTTCACACTACGCAGCGTAGTTCCGTATTCGGCGCCGCGCGTGCTTACTCTTAGATCGATTTGGTGTTTTCACCGCCGTATGTCGAGTAACAAGCATGAGAAGCCGTAGAGTCGGTGGATGTAACGAGCTCTCGGTTATCTTGCAAGCGATCGTTCAGGAAGCGGATGTTGCCGACAAGGCTGTTCTCAACCCATCCCGAACGGCGAGAAAAGAAAAAATGAAAAAAAAGGAGTCGCCTTCGCTTGTTGGCGGAGATCTCAGAGCTCCCGCTCTGTTTCTGAACTCGTAAGCTATTCTGGACTCCGTGATGGATAGAATAAATTTCCAGGCAAAAGCAATTGTAAGTGCATTCACCGCTAGTGAAATCTTTCTTTCTTTCCTTTCTTTTAAAGCGGAGCTGTTTAAGCCGAGTGTTGGTCCAATCTGTGAACTAAAATTATCGTCATCGTGGACCGGCGCGTGTACTCGTCGTCCTCTTCTCCATCTCCTCGTTGCTACCAGCACACTGGCACCTAATTGTACCGGCGCGCGCTCTCTTCATCCTCTTCGTCTTCGCTCCCAGAACACGTGCGCCGATTTGTCGGGCGTCGCATGCGATAATTGACGGGCGAGAGAACGTTTACAGAGAGAGAAAAAAGAAAGACAGTGAAAATCTTTGCAAAAAAAAAAAAAAGGAACTTCTACTTCACATCAATGCACATAGGCGTGCGCACGAGGGGGGCCAGAGGCCCCCCCCCCCCCCCCATAGTCGCCTAATTAGGGGGGGGGGGGGGCGCAAAGTCTGCCCCATACATTGACTTAATAGGGAAGGGGGGGGCGCTGCGACGAGCCTTCGCCCCCCCCCCCCCTGATGGGGAACCCTGCGCACGCCTATGTCAATGCATTAACTATAGCGTCTATGTACAGTAAACTACAGATATCATTGGATAAATTCACCCATTAATCGTCCAATCCCCTCCATTGGGTATGAGCCATGTCCGGAGGAAAACAAGGGGAGGCAGGATCCGAAGGCAAGCGTCGTAACCACTCGGCTATCCAGGCTCGCTAGCGGAGGAGAGCATAGCAATTTAGTACAGCGAGGGGATGGGAAAGGCACGTTAGGGTGAGGAGGAGGGGAGAGAAAACCGTAGCATATAGAAGGGCAGAAATAGGAAGGCAGAAAAATAAATACAAGGAGGCAGCGAGTAATGGAGAAAGAAATAGAAATAAACTGACAGGGAGAGAAAGACAGGAAGAAACAGAGAAGGCCGTTCAGCTCCGCGCTTTCTTGAGGCTTGGCACTACACTCTACTGTAGGTACCACTCGTAGAGTTTCCTACAATGGCACCACTAGTGCGAAGCTGCCTTTTTTTTTTAATTGTTATTATAAGGGCACTGCTGCAAAACAGTTTTAAATGACCACTAAAGGGAAACAGTGAATCGGGTTGGATTTATAAATTGTACTCTGAGAACTCTAATGTCGTTAATTTCACCACCTTAAGTTCATTAATAGAGAATAAAGCCAATGTTTCATTTTTAAATTTCGCGGCGAAATCGCCTCCCGTGTAGTCGCGGGCTTCTAAGTCTATTTTCTTATTTTTGGGAAATCATTAGCTCACCGATATTTCCTGAAGCTTGTTATGTTAACTCTATGGCCCCCCTGAAAAGAGAATGTACTTCGTTTTTACTGATTTCGAAAGACGCAGGACCTTAGTAGATGACGTCAAAATCTATGACGCCACGGCTTTTGTTGCGTAGAATTCACGGTGGCGTCGCCACCCGCTTATTCTTTTTGCGCGTTCTCTCGGTTTCCAAGCGCTCGCGGGAAAAGGGGTTGTTTTGGAATGGGGAAATAGTAATTAACTAACGCGAGAAAATGTGTCGAGTGGAATTCGCGATGTGGGCGCAGTTCGCGCTTACTCAATGCAGCGCGCGATCTCGCAAAAGAAAACTTCGCCACCACAGACGGAGGTGAAGAAATTCAGGGTTTTCTCCTGAACTTCCGTACGATTTTAGCCCGCAGCTCCCAAGTTCTTTTCATGCGACGTTTTTCTAAGTTGCTTGTTCGTCGGACTGAACTTGGAGAGCGAGTGGTTCTGTTGGGTGAACATGATGGTACCACTCTGGTTAACACCAGAGGTTATAATGACGAAGGCGCTATGATGAGGACTTCGGCGGCGTGGCATCCAGTCGTGGTCGCCGGATTTCAGGTTCAGTGGAATGGACTCTTTAAGGGGCTATGGTAGGGTAAACAGGTTACCCTGGTTTCAGCTTGATATCTCCGGAACTGTACCATATTTCGTCGTCAAATTTTGGGTGCTTAAAGGGACCCTGAAACGGTTATTTGAAGCTTTGTCAGCGTTTAGACTAGAGCATCATCGAACCATTGGCACCACAAATTTAGCGGCACGCCGTGTACCAAGGCGGCTACGGACAATTATATCATACCCTCCTTCTCACCCCTGCCTTGCCTCCTCAACTCATGAGACACGCTGGCATCGCTGGCGATCGCAGAGCTCACGTGAGCACACTCGACGATTTGAGCTTCGCCCAGTGATCACCTTCGAGATTGCACGCCGACAGGTTGCGTGCATCTCGGAGACCATAGCCCAGTGCGCCCGGCAGCACGCACGCCGTCTGGCAACAGACACAGTTGATATCTTCTCCGACAGGTGCCGCCACCCTACCAGCCAATTTTTGTGCGCGCACACCGCAGCCCCAGTGACGTCGCCAGCAGCCCCAATGACGTCGTGCCCACACTGCATGTCGTACTGGCAAGGGGCGGTTGAAAAGGCGTTGGGCTGAGCCGCAGTGATCTGCAGCGATTCGCAGCTTTATAGCGTTGTAATAAATTACACAGTGTAAGCAGAGAGCTTAGATTAGTCTGTAAATGAGCCTTAGGACTTGGTCTACTGGCCCAATGTGTTTGTACAAAATCGTCAAAACCGTTTCAGGGTCCCTTTAAAGGGACACTAAAGGGCAAAACGATTTTTCGCATGTACAATTTCACAATCCCG
>JALIZH010031566.1:0-17259 GCA_030522465.1 Rhipicephalus appendiculatus
CTCAAGAATATTTTGGTGAGTCTGAGTCCGAGTGATTATAAAACGCAAGATATATTTCTTGAGTGAGTCTGAGTGAGTTCCACCTGTTTTCGCCGACCTATGGTCATATCTACTCATATTAAACATTACTATCAGCCTTTCCTGGATTACGTTTATACTCACGTCCACTCACACGTATTCCAAAACAGTGTATTTCATACACCATTTCAAGATTTCTTGATCAGAGGCACCAATTACGTAGGGGAGTGCCTTGACCTCCTTCTCTTGCCAACTCTTCCAAGGAAGTTCTTGATAAATATATCTTATGTTGTCATCTGTGTCATGAAAAATGACCTTACTAATTTATGAGTACTCATAAGTCGTATTCAAAGGTACTATATCAAAAGGCGCCAAGAAGAGCACCGATTACGTGAGATATTGGTGTTATACAGCATTGACACCAGGTCCTGTCATATGCTGCTGGTGTTCCTGGATCACCAGGAACACCAGCAGCATATGACAGGACGGCTGCTGTGAACTTTTGTGCCATACTGGTCAAAAGTAGCGCTGGAATATCTTGAGCAAGAATGCATTACCAACTAGACCCGCAACGTGTTTTGCTAAGTGAACTTAATCCACATCCTGGAGCGTAAAAGCTCGTCATCAGTACTTTGATAAGAATTGCTGAATGGGCGAGCTGGTGATTCATGATACTTCCTAAATCTTCCACATGACTTCCTAAGTCTCTGTTTAAGTTACGCGCTAGTATTTCAAGTATCAATACTTCGATGCCCGTTCTGCAATCGAAGCTTAACCGAATAAACAATGTGTCCAGAGTCAACAAGCCCCCCGACTTCAGATGCACCTTCGAGAGCCCAACGGGCACAGCCGGAGTCGGTGTCTCCAGTTTCCGTTCCACCCGAGCGCGCAGGGGAAAATTCGATGCCGGTCCCACAGTCGTCCCCGGCCCCCACCAAAGTCCTGCTTCTTTGCCCGGCCACTTCGACGGCCAGCAAGGACGGCAACGCGGCAACAGGTTCGCGCAACGCCGATGTTGGGTCGTCATCCGAGGTCAGGACCGGCAAGATCGAATCCACTGCGTTCAGCCACCGACGAGAGACGTCTATGCCGAACCTGAAGGCGGTGCCTCGAAAATCCTCTCTGGCCCGACGGCACAGTCCGTCGCTCTCCAACACGGAGAAGCGCGCCCGCTTCAGCGAGGCCCCGATCATGGAAATGGTGGGTAGACCTCGTGGTCTCCTTAAGACCGAGAACTCCCAGGATGCCTTCCGTTTTATGCCTCGTGTAAACATATTCAAACCTTATCGAAGAAACGTTCATAGAGGCCCCGATTATGGAAATGGTGGGTAGACCTCGTGGTCTCCTTAAGACCGAGAACTCCCAGGATGCCTTCCGTTTTATGCCTCGTGTAAACATATTCAAACCTTATCGAAGAAACGTTCATAGAGGCCCCGATTATGGAAATGGTTTGTAGACCTCGTGGTCTCCTTAAGACCGAGAACTCCCAGGATGCTTTCCGTTTTATGCCTCGTGTAAACATATTCAAACCTTATCGAAGAAACGTTCATAGAGGCCCCGATTATGGAAATGGTGGGTAGACCTCGTGGTCTCCTTAAGACCGAGAACTCCCAGGATGCCTTCCGTTTTATGCCTCGTGTAAACATATCCTTATCGAAGAAACGTTCATAGAGGTCCCGATCATGGAAATGGTGGGTAGACCTCGTGGTCTCCTTAAGACCGAGAACTCCCAGGATGCCTTCCGTTTTATGCCTCGTGTAAACATATTCAAACCTTATCGAAGAAACGTTCATAGAGGCCCCGATCATGGAAATGGTGGGTAGACCTCGTGCTCTCCTTAAGACCGAGAACTCCCAGGATGCCTTCCGTTTTATGCCTCGTGTAAACATATCCTTATCGAAGAAACGTTCATAGAGGCCCCGATCATGGAAATGGTGGGTAGACCTCGTGGTCTCCTTAAGACCGAGAACTCCCAGGATGCCTTCCGTTTTATGCCTCGTGTAAACATATCCTTATCGAAGAAACGTTCATAGAGGCCCCGATCATGGAAATGGATGGGTAGACCTCGTGGTCTCCTTAAGACCGAGAACTCCCAGGATGCCTTCCGTTTTATGCCTCGTGTAAACATATTCAAACCTTATCGAAGAAACGTTCATAGAGGCCCCGATCATGGAAATGGTGGGTAGACCTCGTGGTCTCCTTAAGACCGAGAACTCCCAGGATGCCTTCCGTTTTATGCCTCGTGTAAACATATTCAAACCTTATCGAAGAAACGTTCATAGAGGCCCCGATCATGGAAATGGTGGGTAGACCTCGTGGTCTCCTTAAGACCGAGAACTCCCAGGATGCCTTCCGTTTTATGCCTCGTGTAAACATATTCAAACCTTATCGAAGAAACGTTCATAGAGGCCCCGATTATGGAAATGGTGGGTAGACCTCGTGGTCTCCTTAAGACCGAGAACTCCCAGGATGCCTTCCGTTTTATGCCTCGTGTAAACATATTCAAACCTTATCGAAGAAACGTTCATAGAGGCCCCGATCATGGAAATGGTGGGTAGACCTCGTGGTCTCCTTAAGACCGAGAACTCCCAGGATGCCTTCCGTTTTATGCCTCGTGTAAACATATTCAAACCTTATCGAAGAAACGTTCATAGAGGCCCCGATCATGGAAATGGCGGGTAGACCTCGTGGTCTCCTTAAGACCGAGAACTCCCAGGATGCCTTCCGTTTTATGCCTCGTGTAAACATATTCAAACCTTATCGAAGAAACGTTCATAGAGGCCCCGATCATGGAAATGGTGGGTAGACCTCGTGGTCTCCTTAAGACCGAGAACTCCCAGGATGCCTTCCGTTTTATGCCTCGTGTAAACATATTCAAACCTTATCGAAGAAACGTTCATAGAGGCCCCGATCATGGAAATGGTGGGTAGACCTCGTGCTCTCCTTAAGACCGAGAACTCCCAGGATGCCTTCCGTTTTATGCCTCGTGTAAACATATCCTTATCGAAGAAACGTTCATAGAGGCCCCGATCATGGAAATGGTGGGTAGACCTCGTGGTCTCCTTAAGACCGAGAACTCCCAGGATGCCTTCCGTTTTATGCCTCGTGTAAACATATCCTTATCGAAGAAACGTTCATAGAGGCCCCGATCATGGAAATGATGGGTAGACCTCGTGGTCTCCTTAAGACCGAGAACTCCCAGGATGCCTTCCGTTTTATGCCTCGTGTAAACATATTCAAACCTTATCGAAGAAACGTTCATAGAGGCCCCGATCATGGAAATGGTGGGTAGACCTCGTGGTCTCCTTAAGACCGAGAACTCCCAGGATGCCTTCCGTTTTATGCCTCGTGTAAACATATCCTTATCGAAGAAACGTTCATAGAGGCCCCGATCATGGAAATGGTGGGTAGACCTCGTGGTCTCCTTAAGACCGAGAACTCCCAGGATGCCTTCCGTTTTATGCCTCGTGTAAACATATTCAAACCTTATCGAAGAAACGTTCATAGAGGCCCCGATTATGGAAATGGTGGGTAGACCTCGTGGTCTCCTTAAGACCGAGAACTCCCAGGATGCCTTCCGTTTTATGCCTCGTGTAAACATATTCAAACCTTATCGAAGAAACGTTCATAGAGGCCCCGATCATGGAAATGGTCGGTAGACCTCGTGCTCTCCTTAAGACCGAGAACTCCCAGGATGCCTTCCGTTTTATGCCTCGTGTAAACATATCCTTATCGAAGAAACGTTCATAGAGGCCCCGATCATGGAAATGGCGGGTAGACCTCGTGGTCTCCTTAAGACCGAGAACTCCCAGGATGCCTTCCGTTTTATGCCTCGTGTAAACATATTCAAACCTTATCGAAGAAACGTTCATAGAGGCCCCGATCATGGAAATGGTGGGTAGACCTCGTGGTCTCCTTAAGACCGAGAACTCCCAGGATGCCTTCCGTTTTATGCCTCGTGTAAACATATTCAAACCTTATCGAAGAAACGTTCATAGAGGCCCCGATCATGGAAATGGTGGGTAGACCTCGTGGTCTCCTTAAGACCGAGAACTCCCAGGATGCCTTCCGTTTTATTCCTCGTGTAAACATATTCAAACCTTATCGAAGAAACGTTCATAGAGGCCCCGATCATGGAAATGGTGGGTAGACCTCGTGGTCTCCTTAAGACCGAGAACTCCCAGGATGCCTTCCGTTTTATGCCTCGTGTAAACATATTCAAACCTTATCGAAGAAACGTTCATAGAGGCCCCGATTATAGAAATGGTGGGTAGACCTCGTGGTCTCCTTAAGACCGAGAACTCCCAGGATGCCTTCCGTTTTATGCCTCGTGTAAACATATTCAAACCTTATCGAAGAAACGTTCATAGAGGCCCCGATCATGGAAATGGTGGGTAGACCTCGTGGTCTCCTTAGGACCGAGAACTCCCAGGATGCCTTCCGTTTTATGCCTCGTGTAAACATATTCAAACCTTATCGAAGAAACATTCATACGTCTTTGTCAACGTTTTACGCTGGAGCTGTTAAAGTCGACCTTTGAAGGTCGCGCTTGGTCTGTGAGCAGCGATGTTCATAGCATAGCCAAGTCGAGGGAAAGGCATGTATATAACGAGAGGGAAAGCACAGCATAAGTTTATTATATCCAGGGCGAGAGAAGCGGTAAGGGAAAGGAAAGTGGTAACGGAAACGGTGGCGGAAAGTAAAATGCTCAGAGTAAAGTACAGTAAATCAATGGAGTGTCCAAGCAATGAATGAGTGAGGCAAGGGAGAGGAGGAACCTTGCACAGCTTTGGTACTGCTTTGCTAAACAGCTACGCTGGTCATTGGTGTTTTCAATCGCGAAGCCACGCCTAATTTCTGTCTTTCAACCTACCGCTGCGATATGGTTGCACTGCTACTTATATCTATCTATCTATCTATCTATCTATCTATCTATCTATCTATCTGTCCTTGGTCTCTCTGTCGTCACGCGTGCGCAGACACACGTGTCTGCGTGTGGCAACAGTTCAACGTTTGGCGCTTATGATCATTGCAAATAATTACACTGAAAAGTGAATTCTTATTGCCGATTTTCATGCAATTTGCAGTATAGCTTTTTCCCGGTGCCACCAGGGGCGTAGTCAGGTTCTTGTCATTTTTAAATGCGAAGCATTTCTTTGCGTACTGCAGGCACTTTTAGCTTGTCTATCTACGTATCTATCTACCTATCTATCTAGCCGCCTACGTCTGGGTGCTCTCGTGGTCACCCCCTTAACTTGGGGTAAACCAAAATTAGTGTGGGAGGGTAAGATGGTTTGACGAATATGACTGGCTGGTCATGACAATCCCGTCGCGTACGTCGTTAAAACCCTTTCCGCCAGACACCTGTGGCACGTACCCGTATACTACGGGCGGGTATGTGCCATAGGTAAGCGGGTATGTGCCACAGGTGATTGAAAGTTCATACCTACACAGGAATGGCGAGAACAGACTTTGGTAATTTTAACGCGAGAGCGTTTAGACAAAGCTGACATCGGCAGCGCTGACACGAAGATTGCAAAGAATAAATGTCAGGGTCCCGTCAGGAATCGAACCCAAGCATTCTACGTGGCAATCAAGTACTCTAGCACATAGCTATCTCAGGTCTCGGAACTGCTTTTCAAATAGACCCTAATGTTCATGAAACGTCAATTGTGGTTGCAGTGCTGGCAACCTAACTTCATAAAGATTACATATGTACTCCTATGATACAGCCATCACGTCGGGCTAACGTCAATTGTAGTTAAGCGCCATCCACTGAAGTTGATTGATGTAGCAGTGTCCGGGCTACCATCCTCGCTAGCACAAGCGCTACATATCAGCTTACCGCTTCTGGTATCGCAAATTGTTGCTGTTGGCATCGTTACGCAACTGTAAATAACTAGTTATATCAAATATGCAACTGTTGAACATATATCTGTGCGTAAAACATTGGTACATATCTTTAGCGTCATTTTCGTAACGTTTCGCCCAATAAAAAAAAAGTTACAACAGTCACCTTCCCTCCGCATGCTTCGCATAACAGCCCAATAAACAAAAAGTTAAACAGTCACCTTCCCTCCGCATGCTTCGCATAACATCGATTCCCAAGGTACGTGGGATCTGCCGAATTTTGGGTAAAGAAACGGGGGGAGGCACTTTACACTCCCTCGCGTGTGTGTATGTGTGTTGTATATAGGCAATATTGTAAGAAACTTAAGGGCGCTTAAGTTTGCCGCATTCGTAGTACGTCAGTTATGACAGACTACGTAGTTAAGCGCACCGTAGTTCAGGCCCGTAGCCAGAGGCGGGGGGGCGGGCGTTCTAGGTAGGTGTTCTCAAATAGTCAAGGCCTTCAGCAAGTGCCCCCCCCCCACCCACTGCAAAAATTCCTGGCTATGAGCCAGCCGTAGGTCATTCACAGCAGTGGCGGAGCCAGGGGGTGGCACGCCGGGCACGTGCCCCCCCCCCCCCCCCCCCCGAAATTTTTTTTCGCCATGACATACAGAGCGTAAAATGACCATTTCAAGGAGGTGCCCTCCCCGAAATCAAGAAGGTGCCCCCCCCCCCCTTCCCCCGAAAAAAATTTCTGGCTACGCCCCTGATTCACAGTGAACAACGTATGTTGACCTATCCCTTTCATTTACACTCGCAGGTGCTGCTGAGCCTGACGCAGCTGTCCTCCACCAGGAAGAACGCCGCGATGACACTGACAGCGGCGGCCGCCGCGTCGGTGACCATCGCGCTTGCCGCAATTTTACTCTACCTCTCATTGCGCACGGACGCCGACGAAGATGCCCCGGAGCCCGGAGGGTGCACCAGCGCCGACTGCCGTCACCACGCGGACCTCATCACCAGCCGCCTAAACCTGAGCCTGGACCCGTGCCACGACTTCGCCGCGTTCGCCTGCTCGGCCTGGACCCCGCCGCCGACGTGGTTGCACCGGGAGTTCCCTTCGGCGCGCGACGACGTCGTCCTCGCCTGGGCGCGCGACTTCGAAAACACCTTGGCCACGGGCTCCAGGTAGAGCGAACCTGCGCGCCCGCGCCTCATGTGCGCAGATCGCAACGAGAACTATGTCGTGTAAAATGTGTAATAAATATTACGAATATCATCGCATCCCATATATCAGTGACGCCAGCTGGCAAAAAAAAAAAAAAGTTCCACGCTCGCCGTCATGGCTACGAGCGGCGCTGACCAACACTCCCAGGTTTGCATGCACATAAATGCCCGATAAATGTGGACGGGAGGACGATGGCCCCGGCAGGTTAATTGGTAGGGTATCGGACGTGTAATCCGAAGGTTAGAAATGCGGTCCCAGCCGGCGGCAAGGTGTCTTTTCGTCTATTTCTTCACATTTTATCACAATTACATTACAGTTAAGACTACAAGTAACGTCCTCTACATCTTCCATGGCTTCATTGTCGGTGAGTTCTCACTATAATGGTTGTGTCTGAAAAAGAAAAAAACGAGCCCTTAATTTTCTTTCTTTCATTCATCGCACCCCCTAGTGATTGCAGCGTACAGTCATCACATTCAGTGTTTAGTCTTTCTTTACTCGAGGGGAGAAAGTGCTCGCACGCATGTCTACATTAGCTGCTTGTATATGTGCGTGTGAGCGGGAGATAGCGTACAGTCGGCTTTAAGGAGTGAGAGCACAAGGTCTGAGAAAGCGTTAAATTTCCCGGCAATTTTTTTTTTACTGTCCTGCACAGTACATGTTGTTAGCGCGTTTTAGAATGGGTCAGAAATCTAATTTCAAGGCTGCCTACCGAAGCAGCGGGAATATTTAGCCTATTCTTGCGCCTTGTGGTCCCTAAAATTTTGGCGTCGACTGTACATGTACTGCTGATCGAGGTGCAAATGGGGTGGCGAAACGCAACTTCTTTATGCTCGCAGCTACGTTTACAACCATCAGTGCTACCATGAAAAATATCAGTCGCATCGAGGGACACAGAACGACGTGGTGCGAGTAGCAGTAACGAGGGATAAAGCGTTTGCATGGTACCGTCCCTTGCAGATACCTCCCCACAGGCGAGAAGGCTATGCTGATGTTCCGCGCCTGCGCGTACGACACATCGTCCCTGCGCGACGCATCGGCTGTGCTGATGCTGAGGCGATTCATGGCCCAGCGAGGCATTCCTTGGCCCTCCAAGCAGTCCTCTTTGGCAGTCAGGCCTTTGGGCGTACTCATCGACCTGGCCTTCAAATGGCAGGTGCCACTGTGGTTTAGCGTGCGTTTCGCTCGCACAAGCCCCAAGGTCAGCATTCCACCGGCTGTGATCATTAGACCGAGCTCCTACACACTCGTCTGGTTCAGTCTGCACAGAGACATCGTCAGAAGGGGCGCCTTTCAAAACCACTGGCGCAGGCTATACGACGCTCTGTCCGACGCCACGAACGCCAGCGATTCTAACGCCCAACGCGCCCAGCACACCGCCGACGTCGATACGACCGTGTTGGGGCAGCTGGCCAATGCTCTGACGAATGGCAGCGAACCCAGCGACGAAGGGAAGCTGCGCGACGTGAGCCAACAGTTCACGCCGAACATCAGCTACACTGAGTGGCGCCGTCAGCTCCAGGAGCACGTGCTGCCGATCATCGACGGCAACTACCTGCTACGTGTTTCCAATAGCGCCGTCCTCCGGGCAACCGACGCGCTTTTCTCCCGCTTCACAGAGGACACGCTGCTCGAGAACATGGGCTGGTTCTTCGCCCGTCTCTTCGCACCGCTCGCTGACCCGTCGCTGCTCCGGGACCGGTACGGGGCGCCCCTCTCGGGCGAAGAGGACCTGCCGCTGTTCTGCGCAGCCCAGGTCGAGGCACTGTTCCGGCTACTTGTCATCTCGCTGTACACGGTGCCGCGCTTTTCGCCGATGCTGCGCGAAGAGATCCACCAGCTGCTTCACGCCATCAGGGAGATGGTAGCTGACAAAGTGAGCGCACTCCCGTGGCTGGATGAATATTCCAAGCGGCGCGCAGAAAGGAAGCTCCGCGAGATGGGCACCGTGCTGTGGCCCCCCCGACAAAATGTTGAGCAGTGAGGGGCTTGCGACCGTATACTCAAAGGTGAGGCAGCCGAGCGGCACTTCCTGGACCGTTGTGGACGCCTGGGTCCAAGGCAGGGAGGCGATCAACAATCTGGACCAGGACGAGCACGACGTAGTGATGCATCTGCCGGCTAACATGGAGCTACCGCTCGTCGAGTACGATTACCTGCGCAACGAGGTGCGCGTGTCGGTGCAGGCACTGTCGCATCCTGTCTTTTACTTCGAGGGTACGCGTGCCATGTTCTACGGCGGTCTGGGGTTCCTGTACGCCGCCGAGGTCGTACGAGCGTTGGACGCCGACGGCGCGCGACGCGATGACCACGGCGTGCTTGCCCCCAACGGGTCCTGGCTGTCACCCGCGTGGACCGAAGCGGTCCTGGACCGCGAGGAATGCTTGCCAGAGTCTGGCGGTTACTTCCCCGAGATTCCGGCCGTCGAGGTAGCGTACGCGTCTCTCGAGAAGTCGCTCGTCTCCTCGGGCGAGCGCATGCGCACGGCTCAGTCGGCCTTCTCCCAGCGCCGGCTATTTTACGTGACATTGTGCTACTTGATGTGCGCCAACCAGACGCTCCAGCCTCAGAGACGTCCCTTTGCGGGCGACTGCAACAAGGCGGTGGCCAACTTCCCGCGTTTCGCCGAGGACTTTGGGTGCGACGCGGACGCCAGGATGAGGCGCGAGAGGCCCTGCGTGTTCTTTGGCTGAACAAGTGGGCACGACGCCGCATATTGCGGCGTTACAGACGAAGGATACGGCACACCTCGGGCACATGTGGAACACGTATCCATGTGTACTCCTTGTGCTTCGTGTGTCGATTTTTTTTCTTAGCGCTTGTTTGGTTTCGTGCTTATCGCCACTCCTGTCCTCTCGTCGTTGTATCTCATCATTTAATCAAACTGTGGACATGTGCCTCGCTTATTAGTTTGACTGGAAGCTTACTTTTTGTGCTTTAGATCTTAATTTGTTCCTGCTTCTAATTCAAACAATGTCGCGAGTATTGCGCTGTTGATACTTATAGGACCACCTTGAATGCGCAACTCGTAGACGGTCTCATTCCGCGCGGTCGCCATGGATTTCTCGCCGCACGTGGTTCTGTATATCTGTATATAACGTGGAGCGTATATGATCTGTATGTAACAGTGCATCCGTGTAGAAACGGAGTACATCGTTTCAGTTGGTCACGGGATCACGAATATCCCTATACTCCGATATGGAGCTCTCCTAAGCGAATATGAAAGTACGTGCGTGCTAATGCCGACGTCTGGATCGAACAATAGCGGCTACCACAATTAGAAGTGGCCATGGCAGTGCTACAGGACCTCTCGCAGGGCGATGTAGAATCGTGTGCCCAAGTCTTATTGCTTCGTAGATCTTTAAGCCTCGCGCAATGTGTTTTCCTGTGACATTGTGGCGTACCGTGACATGGCGCACTGCTGGTACGCACCAGGTGATTCGAAGCGCGTAGTGACAATGATAAAATATACGAACGGTTGCACTAGAAACAAGGCCGTCGTAACGTCCACACAGTGCTAAGCATGAAGTGTTGGTAACAACACAGCCTCAGATAAATCGAACCGCAGATGCCAATTGCAGGCGCTATACTGCAATTTTGCATGCCACTGACTTTTAATTCATTCGAGCCTGACACGTAGTGTGTGACACGTCGCTAAGTATTGGATTATCTTTTCGCTGTCTAGGATCCGAGCGCAGGATAGACTAGGGGACGCATCAGAAGCCAATCTCCCTCCAGTATTTACCTTCAAGGAGAATAGCTTACATACAAAGACATCAGCGGGCGTTAGTTTAGGTCGTCAAACTGTCCCGTTTACTGCGTCGGTCCTCACGCAGGCGCTAGGTTCTATGACGTAAACTATAGACAAACCTGCATTTCTCTCCCCTGCCTTACATAAAAAAAATTTACCCGGAAATGTACCCTATATAGTTCGGACTGCAAGCTTTGTTCTGATGAAGAAAACTAAGTACACCGACCAAATAAAACTTAAATAGAAAAAGAAAACGACATTTCGGCTTCCATACGGAAGCCTTGCTCACAATGAAGCCAAACGACTAGAAGTGTCTACGAAGGCTTCAGGGAGGGATACTGCGCCATAATGTCGTTTCCGCACTCCTAACAGAACAAAACTTTAAATAAAGTCGAGAGTTCGACGGGAACTCGTCTGGTCGGGATGAAACATGATAAAGGAAACGAAGCACATCGACCAATATCTGAATCGCACTGATGGAAACCTTCCATCGTCCTATGCGCGGTGCTTGCGTCACGTGGTGAAACCAACACAAGTGTCTGTGTACTTCGGTTCCTTCATCAGGTTTCATCCCGACCAGACGAGTTCCCGTCGAACTCTTGATTTTATTTCAAGCTTTTTTCGGTTAGGAGTGCGGACGTAAACCAGATTATGACGCAGTATCCCTCCCCGAAGCCTTCGTAGACATTTAGGTACTATATAAAAAATTGGGGGGACCCTTAAGCTTCGTCTTAAGAGTTGAACGCGACAGCGATATCATGTCGCTAGTGCGTACTTCAATCACTTAATGCATACTATGTAATGGGTAGCATGATTTAAACCACGAGCATTTATGCGCGGGAAATGCGGGAAATGTTTCCGAACTTGCTATGCACCCACTACGTGGTCTTAAGGGAATACGCGCAGTCATAGGCGTGCGCACGAGGGGGGGCAGAGGGGCCGCCCCCCCCCCCCCCCCCCCCGTCACCTAAGAAGGGGGGGCGCAAAGTCTGCCCCATACATTGACTTAATAGGGATGGGGGGCGCTGCGACGAGCCTTCGCCTACCTTCGCCCCCCCCCCCTGAAGGGGAACCCTGCGCACGCCTATGCGCGCAGTAACCTGTGTGCATTTTGTAATGGGTGGACGGCTTTGAACCACAATGCCGTTATGATCACATCTTCTGACGCCCGATGGCCATGTACGCTTGTAATACGCAATATTACTGCGATATTGCATGTTGTATTGTGACGCCTGTATACAGGACGCGTGTGTTTGTAAAGCGCGAGTTATTTTCATATCATTTCCAAGCAGAGGAAGTTATTTTCAATGTTATCCCAAGCAGAAGCGTGTCTGTGTGATAGAACACCTGCTTGCCACGCAGATGATCTAGGTTCGATCCTCATTCGGACCCGGAAATTTTTAAATGCGAAGCATTTCTTTGCGTACTGTAAGCACTTTTACGTTTCTATCTACGTATATATCTATCTATCTATCTATCTATCTAGCCGCCTACGTCTGGGTGCTCTCATGATGGCCTCCTTAACTTGGCGTAGACCAAAATTTGTATGGGGGGAATAAGAGGTATTTACGAATACGTCTGGCTGGTCATGACATGAATAACGTGAAAATCTCATCGCGTACGTCGTCAAACTCATTTCTCCAGACACGAGTGGCTCATACCCGTATACACGGGCCGCGGAATGCGGGTATGCGCGACAGAACTTTGAAAATTTATATCTACCCAGGAACGGCGAGAACAGGCATTGGTAATTTAAATTCGAGAGCGTTAAGAAAAACAAACATCGGCGGCGTTGACGCGAGGAATACAAAGAATAGAAATCAGAGTCCCAGCAGGAATCGAACCCAAGAATTCTGCGTGGCAATCGAGCATTCTACCACAGAGCCATGTCAGGTCTTGAAACTGCTTTGGAAGAACACCCTATGCAGGCGTAATATTGGGGAAATTTATATTGTGATTGCAGTGCTGGCTATCTAATTTTATAAACATTACATACGTACTCATATGACGAAGGAGTCATGTCGGGTTATCGTCAGTTGTATACTTAAGCGCCATCCACTGCAGTTGGTTTACGTAGCACTATCCAGGGCTATCATCCTTGCAAGCATAAGCTCTACTATCAGCTTACGGCTTCTGGTGTTGGCCATAACCATGTTTCTGTTGGCATCGTTACACGACTGTAAACAACTGGTTATATGAAACGTATGCGGCTGTTCAACATGTCCGTGCGTGCAACATTTGTACATATCTTTAGCGCCATTTCATAACGTTTCGCTCAATAAAAAAATTACAATCCAGTCACCTTACCTCCGGATGCTTCGCATAACATCGATTCCCATGGTACTTGGGATCTGCCTAATTTTTTTTATTATTTATTTTATTTGCATCTTTCTCGATTTTTCGGTCACGGTCAAGATGATTTTTCGCTCACAACCAACGACGCCGCCGCCGACGCCGAAATTTCTGCGAAACGAGCTCTTTAACGCTATCGCGTTAATAGAGAGTTGTGAGAACCTGCCATGCGCAGCTACAACATACCCCGCACTTCATAAGGCTATCCGGAGGTGGTACAGGAGGCCTACAGCGATTAGGATAGCCTCCCTTGTCTTATCGCAGACCCTTTCCCATAAGAAGGGATAAAAAAAAGTCGTTTATTCCGCCTTCCAACTTACGAAAGATAACGATATTTAGCCACTCCGCTTGCCGAGGATATATCGCCCAATTGGGTTATTCCGTCTTTGCTCCTGAATTACGGGCTTGCTATCGACCCAACGAGTACCTGTCACCACTAGCAACCAAACTGACGCAACATGCCAAACATATTCCCCAGCACCGCGTACTACGTCGGAACGGTTACGTTTAAGAAAACTTTTTTCCTAGAACAATGGAACCGACCCAAACACGAGCTCGAACCCACGCATCAAGTAATACCTTGGATGGACGGATGGAAATAACAGGATTCACGTTTTGCACAGGGTGTCCTGTATATTGGTCGCTGGAGGCGCGACTTTCCAAACTGGACCTGTGAGGCCAGCTGGCGACCCTTGACCAGGCCCGGCGAGCCGCAATAGCCAGTGGGACGAGGAGCTACACCGACACCAGGGAGCCTTAATTTATTATATTTAATGGTTTCTCCCTCTCCATTTTGAGCAGCGTACGTCTTCTTGCCGCGCGACATGAGTGCACTTGTGTGGCTTAATTGCCGCATGCGCTCGGCGTTCCGTGCCCGATCTTCACTAGCCATCTGAACAGCATGCACCTTTTTGCGGCATTATCCGTTCCGCGCCATATTAGTGGACTAGTAATGGTGAGTAGTGGAGTTTGTGCCCAACGTAAGTGACCCATACCTGCGATAAGGGCTTTTGTCGATACACTTCGCTGTGGAGAAGAAAAAAATCGTTTATTTGAGACGCGCTACGTCCCGTGACAGGGGTCGATCCGCCGCGTCGCACTGTTGCATTGCGGCGGAGTCGACATCCGCTACGGACAGACGGTCGTCATCGGCTAATTTTCTACCTTAACAACACATGCATATTATGAAACACCCTTGGTTAGGTTCAAACATGCACCACATATGCATCACTGCTTGACGCCTTGAGTCATCACAAGACTTCTCACTTTGATTTCAGGCGTGTGTGTGTGTGTGTGTGTGTGTGTTTTTTTTTTTTTTTGGGGGGGGGGGAGGGGGGGGGGGGGGGCAGGCCGTTGTGCACAGTACGTCACCGCTTCTTTTTCAGTTTTGCATTCATGGCGCAGTTTTTGTTATTTCCGACTCGACCAGCCTGGGGGGCGAGGGGGGTGCGTGAACCTTCGTCACTTCCCCCCCCCCCCCCCTCCAAGGGAGAAGCCGCTATCAGGCATCTGGCTTTCTCTGAAAATAAGTGGCGGCAATAGGTCGTGCTTCCGCCACTGCTCGTTGCTACCTTCATGCTCGTTCATGGGCGTCGGCAGGGGGGGTGCAAAAGGGGCACTTGCCCTCCTCAAGCCACACCAGCCCTTGCCTCCAGCAAAGCTGCATCAGCGCTCCCCCCTCTCCCCCAGCTGCTCACAACACTGGTTTGCACCCCTCAATACAAAATCCTGCCAACGTCCATGTGCTCGTTGCCCACGACTGCTGCTGCCACCTCTCGCGAATTGGCGGAAACCTGAGAGCGCGTCGTTGCCGCGCCGATCGCAGAGGCTACGCGACAGCTCTCGTGTTCTCGCGGACTGGTGTCAACGTGCGTGCGTGCGTGCGTGCGTGCGCGTGTGCGTGTGTGTGTGTGTGTGTGTGTGTGTGTGTGTGTGTGTGTGTGTGTGTGTGTGTGTGTGTGTGTGTGTGTGTGTGTGTGTGTGTGTCGCGCGCGCAAAACTTTTGAATCGACAGCTAGCTATCATGTTGTCGTGAGTATATAGATTACGAAATAGAGAATTAAACAGCACTGTTGTAAACGTACGTACGTGTGTGTGTGTGTGTGTGTGTGTGTGTGTGTGTGTGTGTGTGTGTGTGTGTGTGTGTGTGTGTGTGTGTGTGTGTGTGTGTGTGTGTGTGTGTGTGTGTGTGCGTGTGCGTGCGTGCGTGCGTGCGTGTGTGCGTGTGTGTGTGTGTGTGTGTGTGCGTGTGAGCGAGCGCAAAATTCTTGAATCGAATATGAATTAATGCTCGGAAAAAAAGGACGGGCCTTGAATACAAAATACAGAAAATATTCTCACTTTTCCTGAAAAAAAAAAAATTCCTTGATACATATTTGTCTCTGTAATGCTGTCCTGGTTCCTACACACACATGCACTTTATATTTATATAAAGTCTTTTCGTCCACTTTTCTTTCTTCACATTTACATTACAATTACTTGTAAAACATCCCCTATACTTTCCTTGGCAATATTGTCTCTTAGTTCTCAATAATATTATATATATATATATATATATATATATATATATATATATATATATATATATATATATATATATATATATATATATATATATATATCTTTAATTTGGTAAACACATGCATAAATGTCAATATCTTGGCCAAATGAGCGGGGGAACACCACTAATGAATGGAAATCACATCAAGCTTTTCTTTCTTTACAAAGGTGCTCACTTTACGCACCATACTGATGCAAATTTTATGACCACTGCAGTACAAAGACCACTCCCAGTGATTTCCAATAAAACATGTCTTGCATTGACAAATTTCACTTTAATGCATGGTGCATAAGCCAAGGCCAAATAAATTTCAGCTTAACTAATGCACTGTCATCAACTAATGACACAGAATCGCTATATACCTGGGGATGATATAAAAATTTTAAGCACACATGGACATGTACAGTCCCATGCAAAAATGTACGGCTAAGTAATTCATATACTTTCATTTCCACCATATTCAGTTTGTGTAATATCGACATAATTTTGACTCAAATGCTTACGTAAGACCAAACAGTGCCTTTAGCAGCCAGATTTGTAGCACATGACGGGGCTGTTTCCAGCAGTTGCTCATATACCAGCTAGTCTAAATACTGAATGTCTAGATGTCGCGTTTCAATCTGTCATCACAGTGAGAAAACAGTCTGTGAAGAAACGTATTCATTCGCCCTATAACACACGAACGCATGATAGGTTGGCAGAACAAGTACATACACTAGCAAACACTCGCTCCTCAATATTTTCACAAGATATACTCACTAATACTATTCGCACTCATATGCAAACTCGTATTTGTTGCCATTTGCTCCAGTTCTTACTTCCAAGCACTCATACTTACCAACTATAACATTCATGGTTATTTCCATTAACAAGTTGTCACCAAGCTCACACTCACAGTCGTGTCCATGCCCATTCTCACCATAGGTATCCCTGCTGACCTGCCTCCCTTCTGATAGCAGATACTGTAGCCATAGGTCGGCAAACTCACTCATGAGTCGACTCACTCGGACTCACTCAGACTCAGATTGAGCCGTGAGTAATATTTTGGTGAGTTTGAGTCCGAGTGAGTCCGGTTGAAGAAAATTTTCGTGAGTGTGAGTCCGAGTGAGTTCGGCTCAAGAATATTTTGGTGAGTCTGAGTCCGAGTGATTATAAAACGCAAGATATATTTCTTGAGTGAGTCTGAGTGAGTTCCACCTGTTTTCGCCGACCTATGGTCATATCTACTCATATTAAACATTACTATCAGCCTTTCCTGGATTACGTTTATACTCACGTCCACTCACACGTATTCCAAAACAGTGTATTTCATACACCATTTCAAGATTTCTTGATCAGAGGCACCAATTACGTAGGGGAGTGCCTTGACCTCCTTCTCTTGCCAACTCTTCCAAGGAAGTTCTTGATAAATATATCTTATGTTGTCATCTGTGTCATGAAAAATGACCTTACTAATTTATGAGTACTCATAAGTCGTATTCAAAGGTACTATATCAAAAGGCGCCAAGAAGAGCACCGATT
>JALIZH010031567.1:0-23703 GCA_030522465.1 Rhipicephalus appendiculatus
TTCCATCTTCGCGGAACCACCTCGCGTGGTGTACCGCAGGGATAAAAACCTGAAGGACATCCTTGTCAGAGCCAAAACAAGCCCTGCTAAAATTGAACCAGGGTGCCACCCCTGCGGAAAAGCTCGGTGCAAAGTATGCCCCCACATTGTCACAACAGGTGAATCAAAAGCAAGCTCCTCAGATTTCAAATTCAAAATCACAGAAAACCTTAATTGTGACTCCAGTAATGTGATATACATGCTACACTGCAATGCCTGCGGGCAAGAATACATTGGCCAAACAGACACGCCGTTTCGACTGCGGTTCAATAACCACCGGTACCACACCACTTCGCTGCCGAACCTACCCTTATCCAGACACTTACGCCTGCCAAACCACAGCTTTGAAAATATCAGCGTAACCCTTCTACAATCAGGTTTTCGAAACACGCGGGAGCGCGAACAACGAGAGGCATATTTTATTTTCAAATTTAGAACATAATATCCGGCATCAACGAAGACCCTGGCAGACTCTCCTGCCTCCGAGAGGTGAACCAGGATGTTTTTGGCAATAGGGAAACATAAATTGAGACCATTGCTTGTTTCTTGATTGGCTCGTACGTCTGCAGTGTCCTTTCTTTCTCTTTTTTTTTCTTTCTTTTTTCTCTTTTTTTTTCACATTTGTAGAATGCGCAGTGCCTACGCTCCCCTACCACTTGGGGGGCTATTGACAAGGAACGGGCGGACATGAAAGGTAAAGAGCCGACCCATTAAGGGAACGCTCTTGCCTCCACGTGTGGCGGCGCAGACTCGTCCCGGCCGCCGCGGCGACAGCTTTGGGTGGGCCTCCGCACTACGAGGACCGGTAAACACGAGATCATAAGCAGATGTGGACGCTCAACGAGCCTCGACTGTGGACAATTTTTCTTAATTTGTCGTGTTGTGTTGTGTCGAGGATGTTCTTTTTTTCTTCTTCTTTTTTTTCCCTCTTTCCCATTTCCTCTTAGATGTTTTCGAAGGCGAGTGGACGCCGCTAGAGACGATAGTTTAACTCAACTCCCCTGACGAAGGGAGGTCCCCTCCCGAAACTGTTGGGAACTAAATAAATATTTTATCCTTGTTGACAACGCCTCCGTTGTGTTACAACCCATTGCTGAACCAAGACAACTGGCCCATCGAACTATTATTCTCATTGATATATATATATATATATATATATATATATATATATATATATATATATATATATATATATATATACACGCACATACTAATACGGCCAGTAAAGTCACACCTCCTCACCCTGCCCCATTAACAACAGCCGTACAACGCCCCTAAGGACAGCCGTTTTGTTCGCGCTCCAGTTACGTTTGAATTCCGATACCTTTGAGCCCTCGTAATGACGAAAAAGTCACAGTTACTCAGCGCATTTGTAAAGAGACGCACCGTACGCACAGCGTCTCCGTGGGTAAATATTCGGCCTGCTTTTTGCAGGGTAAAATATCTGCACACAGCTCTCTGAGCATAGCTAAATCCCAATAAAGCAGCTCAGTTACTCTGAATAAACTATAGACGCCGAATCGCCACTAGCAGAAAGGATCAAGACAGAAAAAAATCAATAAGGCACGCACTTTCTGTTTCATCGGTCTCTTTCTTCCGGCGGTCGTCCGGCGTCTAGTTAATTCAGTAATGTACTAACAAGCCCAGCAATTAGTTCGGCTCAATTACAGTGAGATCGTGAATCTTCACTGTTGCAATCAGTCCGTTTTCATTTTTTTTTGATAATTTTCGTACCTCTCAGCAGTCGCTTCGGTTACAAAAATTAATTTGCAGTACTCTCAAAGGCATATATGAAGCAAGCATCCATTAAAAGCTTTGAAGTTTCGTCCATCGAGGCTTACGACGGCAAGTACTAGGCTTAATAATGACAGACACGAAACGAAAGCCACATCAGTAATAGTGTCGGGATGGCCGGGTGCCGCCGACGCCCGACGCGCCCAGCAGTTCTCGCGCGCCGCGCAGCGCGCCTTCATATATATAGTCTAACTGAGCAATTGCAGCGCCTGCGCTACGGTCGATGCGGAAGGCGTCAGGCGGCGAGGCATGTTCACGCCACTCAACAGTTGTAGTACACTTAGGGTTACCAATCTTCCCGGATTTCATGGTACTGTCCCGAATTTTCATACAGCGTGTCTAGTCCCGCGATGTCCGGACTGATATATGTCCCGGGTTTGTTCCGGACCATCCAGTTAGAACTCCAGGAAGATGAAGTGTTGCGAACAGCGCGTAGCCAGCTGAAGTACCACTTCAAGAGGCCGCAACAATAAATAAACAATGAATTTGTCTGGAAGGTACTGCAATGAACAAAACTGATTTCTCCGGCTCCCTACGTTAGTGTATGCCCCCCCCTCCCCCCCTCCTCCGTCCTGTCTCCCTTCATTGAAGAGTTGGTAACCCTATAGGTACACACTACCTCTAGGCAGCGTACGTGAACGGCGCCAAACGCCAGCAATGGACACTTGAGGAAAAGTTAGATCACATTTTATGAGTCTAACTTCTAAGAGAGGTCAAATGAAGTACCGAAGAGAGTCAGGTTGAATTTTTTTTTTCAACTAAGGGCTGTCCAAAGGGCCCGCGAACGGGCGGAGGACCATGGTCTTCCGGTCCCAACGTGGGCGCGGCCCGCAGCTACGAGCTTGTAGTTCCTTGGGACTTTATTAAAGTTTGTTGACTGACTGACTGAGTGTACCACTGTTTCGACTACTAATTTACCTCGGAACGGTGACATGTGCAACACCTCGAGCATCATTTTTGCTAGTATTTGAGAAAATGAGTTTGAGCGGTCAGCAACAGCAAGTGGTTGCGTCAACTAACACACCGGTGTTCTACTTTCTAGTCTACTAATATATACTTAATCACTTGAGTTGGTAATATTGACGCGTTGTCGTTTGTTTATTTTTTAATTTTTTTTGGAGAACTTAACGCTTGCCTTGGTGATTTATCTACAAAATGCTGGTTCGTAGATCAGTGTTGTTACGGTATTACTCATGATTCCACGTCCATATTTCTTTCTTGTTCGAAAGCGTCGTGTGACTTGTCAAGGAAAATCCTAAATTTCTGCTTTTATCCTGACTGCATCTATGTTGGCCTGTCGTTTACCGTTTTACTTTCCTTTTGTTCTCATCAGCTTGAGGGCAATCCTGAGCGTCATTCATCACTATATTTTACTTTGGCTATAGCGAAAATATATTTCACGTTAATACTCATCGAAGTGCGAAAACTAAAAGACTGAATAAGAAGTCGCAGGACAACGTGTATGTGTGCCAGTTTGTAGTCCGTAGAGGTCCGGCTGGCCCGTATGTGTCTTTCATACTCTCTCACGCATCCCAGACTTTTCACATATACTCTTAAGAGCAAAATTTTTAAAAAAGGATGACAAATGAATATATCGCCACGTGCGTGGCGCAAGAAAGACAACACAGATGCACATATGCTGTGTACAGAAGGTAGAAACAGCAACGAAGAACTCGCTGGCGCGGTGCTCTAAAGAGACCGACCTGCTGCTGTTCTCTCGATCACTGTGTTACGACCACTGTCTTGACGTTTGTGGCTACCTCAGCACGTTGGCTTTCAGTGAACCGAGTGACCGTGAATCGCTTAGAAACCAGGAAAAAAATCACGTTGCCCCTGATCCATTCGCCTAACACGGCTTGAATACCAAAGCCATCGTGCGCGACTATATAAACGTGCAATTCATATCGCGCAAAACCCACCTTGCTTCTTTTATTACTTTTTTTTGTACGTGAAAGCCGCAAAGGCGAAGTTAGTGCACAGCTTGGCACTTGAGAGGCCACTAGATTTCTTGAGCTAGGTTTTCGACCTTCGCTTGAGACGTACAAGGCTTTCGCCTTAATAAATGATGAGTTTGTGACGGCGTTTTCACCCTTGCGCATTACGTGTATTTTGCATGATCTAATCTGTGTTTCTTATTTTAGTGATGAGGCTTGAACATGGACATAGGCAAATGACTACAGGGGGGGGAGCGTCATATGGCATTACAGGTCACTTCTCCCGTTTAATCAGGCATATAGGACTTTCGCGTTAATGTGAATGATTTTATATGAAGTACACCGATTCATTGTGATAGATACACATTTGTTCGCGTAATGCAGACGTCTACGTTGCGGCATCAACTCGCCATGTTTCAAAAGCGCATAATTCAAGGATTAACGGGGCCGCTGGTAAGGCGCACAGAAACCAAAATGTGGCACAATGCCGGTCTGCGCTGAGGTGGTGCGCTTCTTTCTCGCCTACGTCCCTGGTTTTTCCCAATGTTGGCCCAACAACACAAACATTCAATGCTAGAATGGTCGAGCTGCGCGCAAGCGCAATGCGCTTTGTATAACGAAGATAAAGTGCAGTACAAAGCAATGATCATTATATGAAGTGGTATTTTGAAAATGTGGTGCAGTGCGAAGCAAGCCGAGTGACACTGGTCTTGTTTCGCTCTGGGCCACCTTAACACAATTGAAAAACCAAGTAGGCGAAACCGCTAGTCCTTCTGTTAAATGCAGTATTTACAAAACTGACCGTCAGCAATTGAAACATGATCCACCCCGCGTTACTCTGGCAAGAGCTGACCAACGTGTATCGCATAAACCAGGGGGTCTCAAACACGCGGCCCGCGGACCTCTCGCTATAGCAGCCGGAGATCTGCATGTGATTGCCTTCGTCACTTTTTTTTTTCAACAAGCATGTTCAGGAGCTACACAGGCATGTACTCTAGCATAGGGAGTCAGTGAAATCAGTTTTCTTTATTGTTAGCATGGACGTCCGGAGGGGGGTGCAAAGAGGGCTGGAATTTTGGATATTTTTCTATGCAGTAGCAATAAGCTATACACAGCTTGATTAGCACACTCAGGTCTCGCATAAACATGCATGTGAAACGGCCTGCAGGATTGCCAGCCAACTTTACACGTTATACGACCATGTCACGGAAAGGCCACCTGTGCTAATCCCCCCCCCCCCCTTTTTTTTTTCATTTTTTCACCGATGCACCGCGCTGGAAAAAATTCTGCGGATGCTCTTGATTGTGACGGCCTCTTGAGGTGGTACTTGAGCTGGCTACGTGCAGCTCAAACACTTCCTCTTGCTGGAGAATGTGCTCGTAAATGTCGCACTTCGGTCAGCTAAAGTGGCGAAAGCCCCTTGCAGCCACCGCTAGCTGCCGCAACATTGCTTCTTGCGTGCGATTCGTGCCAACTTCGTGTTCCATGGCGTGACGAGCGTTGTTGGGCGTGCGTGGTATCACAGAAATTTTTAACTGGACGGTCCCGAACAAATACGGGATGGTTGGCAACCCTAGACCACACCCGCGGCGGCGGCCGGCCCTTGCCCATGCGCGGTGGTAGCAGCGAAGATTGGTCCCGGAGTTTGTCTCTGCCTAACATGCGTCGCGAAGCGATAACTTTTAAAGACGATAGTCTTTCTTGGGATACCTAAACGAAGAAATTTTGGTCTGTCTGTCTGTCCATCTGTCTGTCTGTCTGTCTGCCTGTCTGTTTCTCTGTTTGTCGGCACGTCGCACGATTCAGCTAGCTGGCCAAAGTTTAACCCCCTGCCTTACGACCTCCAATCTTGACCGAGGGGCATGTGTTCATACGGGTGAGCGTGTGTAATTAAAAATCAAATATTACGCATACCTGAGGCACAACATCAATACCTTAGTACTATTCACAGTGTTCCTTTAAAACAAAATCTATAGATACGTAATTATAATCACTGGGCGGAGACTTGTTTTGTACACAGCGGCGCTGAAAATGCGCCGCTGTGTACAAAACAAGTCTCCGCCCAGTGATTTAACTTCCACGCTGTGGTGCTGCCACCTGGCAGCAGCATAGTTCAACACAAGCCAATGTTCCCCGGTAGCGCTGTAGATGGCGTCCTCTTCTGTTTTATCAATGCCAGCCAGATGCAGCTGATTCATCGTAGAAGAGCGCTGTCTCAGGCAAGGCAAAACATATATGACCGCTTGATGAAGTACGACCCACTCGACAAGACATGATCAGAGAACGCAGAAAAAAGACCGACGACCAAATTTCAACGGAGAAACGCCGGCGTCCGTCTAAGCGTGCCCGGAAAACGTCCGAAAAACGAGCCCAGCGGCTAGCCGAGCTATTAAATTGTGGTACTCATGCCGCTCATGCAGTGCAGTCGGCACAAGACTATCGTCTTTCGACGACATTTGCAGCGAAGCACGCAGATACGCGGCCAATTTTTTGTCGCATAAAAGCTCACTGCGACGCTCAACTCGCCGACGCAACAATTTGCCGCAAAAGGTCTTCCGCCTTTCGGTAACCGCTGAGACTGGTCGAACAATGATAACGACTTCCGCGCGGTTGCGGCGGTGCCTTAAAGGATAACCATCTGAAAAGTGCCGATGTGAGGAGGCCGGTGGCATTGAACGTGCCCTATTGACACATCGCCGACACAACTTATCACAGTCATCTGCAGATATCTACTCGGCTGCGCGTGTTTAAACCGTATGCTGCCGTTTGAAAGTTCGCCGCCGCCGCGTTGTGCGAGGCCGCTTGCGGGTTTCTTACTAAATGCATATCTTCGTCGTGTTAGACTACTCCCCGCACTCAAGCACGATCCGGAGTGAAGCATGCGCGAAGAACGCACAAACGCGCGCATACGTTACACTGCAAACGGCCCGGCATGCGACGGCGAGAGCCGAAGCGACGTGCTGCACGCAACTAGCCAGGGATGATTGGTTCCACTTGGCGGTACCGCGCTTCAGTGGTACGGCGTGAGTTCATTGCGAACGGGGTTTAATTGACTCGTGAGCACACAGTGGACACAGGCACAGTGGACGCGAAGAGGCCTAACTTCTCTGGGTTGTTAGCACTTTTAATAAAAAAAATACAACGAAAAAAAAGAGTTTGGTCGCTAAGTGCACGTTTTTAAGGGCGAGTCCACCCCCATACAACGAACTACTGATATAACAACCGCTTATTGCGGCACTTTCGAGTTCGTTATTAACAAGTTTCACAGTAAATATGTACCGCTGTCCTCAGGTGGTACCAAACAAACAAACAAACAAACAAACAAACGAACGAACAAACAAACAAAAAAAGAAATCTGAACAGGAACGTCATTTATAAATTGAATGGGGTTGTTTACGAATTTTTTAAGGCACTCAATGCACAGCGGAACTTGGTATTTGCTGCACAGATAGCTACTGTGCATTTATGCCGAGCACACATGGGAGCACACGCGAAGGCGACGTGCGACAGGTATACATTAGCCAACTCGATTTCGTGACAAAAGTAATTAGATGCCCCTTAAAAGGGACTGCGATTAACGCCGCTTTTTTCAAATAAAAGCTCCGCTACAATAAAAATTGAAATTCTGCCTATGTGCAATTGTACCAGTGCGATAGCTGCCATATTAAGGCTAACACCATAAACCAAAATCAAGCCCAAAAATGCTTCGTTGAAGTACACTGTATAAGGGCAACGAAAATTTCTGTGTTGCAAGTGAATCGTTAGGTTCTGTTTTGTAAACGGTTTATTTATTTATTTATTTATTTATTTATTTATTTATTTATTTATTTATTTATTTATTTTAGTACCCCTCAGGGCCCGAGGGCATTACAGAGGGGAGTGGGTATACATTTGTGATACAACAAACATAAAAAAGCAATAACTTGGGATTACATAAATACAATGAAAGAAATCAACAATTAACAGCGCACAATAAGAGAACAAATACAGTTGGTTATGAATTCAAAGCATAACAATGTCTCCTACAACAAGAAAATAAGGGAGGACACAAAATGGGACACTTCACAGACATGTTCTAGCGACGCTCTTAAGGCGCTCATTTAGGCCACTGCAGCACTGCAGCCAATAGCGAGCACTAATCAAGAAGGTGATCACGGCACGTGAAAATCCAATTTGCTGTCCGCGCCACATGTCGTAGCGAAGTAAAAACTTAAAATAGCCTTTTCCTATACCTCGCTAGATGGTACCACCAGTAAGAGCGGCGCCAATTTTGAACATTTTTTTAAAAAATTATGGGTGCTCGAAACGAAGTGGCAAAGTGGTACACATTTGTGCCACTGTCGTACGAAGAGTTAAAAAGACAGGAAGTTCAAACGCGGATACGACAGACAAGTTAAAATGGTGAACAATTATCTCTCGCGTAGACCACCACGCACACCTGATTGAGTATCTTGATTTTAGCAGCGCACTGAGGGACGAGGAGTAAGAAAAGAAGGTGCACAACACGGGCGCTATGAATCCCTACCAACTAGCTCAAGTTCCAATTCTGATTGAGTATCGTCTCTTGCCTGGGAATGCGCAGATGAGTATGTGTGAGTAGGCGTGAGTATGAACGTGAGTGAGTGCCTCTGAGCGTGAGTCGGCGTGAGTATGAACGTGAGTGAGTGCCTATAGTGTGAGTATGAACGTAAGTGAGTACTTATGAGTAATGAGTGTGAACGTGAGTGGGTGCCTACGAGTGTGAGTTGTCGTGAGTGTGAACGTGAGTAAGTATACTCATGAGTGTGAGTAGTCGTGAGTGTGAACGTGAGTGCGTAGTCGTGAGTGTGAACGTGAGTGAGTATTCATGTGTGTGAGTAGGCGTGAGTAGAGCTGTGCACGGGCCGAATTTTAGAGCCCGAGCCCGGCCCGGGCCCGCTGACTGCGTCGAAAGCCCGCCCGAGCCCGACGCTAAAAGGCTGCGAGCCCGCCCGGCCCGGCCCGACGTACAAAAATAAAAGCCCGGACCCGGCCCGGTCCAGCCAGAAATTATGAAGGTTTGCTGGGGAGACAAGATGTCGTTTTCGATAATGTGGCATTTTATTCAACATACCAAAGTGAAACATAAGCAAACAACATATGACAGTTACTATATGCAACAATTACAAGTTGTGGTGTAAAAATCAGCTGTCCAATAATGCGGGCTTCAGTGAAGCGCGGCGTTCCTCCCTATCGCAAAACCCAGCGCCGCTGGGTACCAGCGTCCAGTGCCATGCCGGATTATGGGCCCAGTATCGCGCTGGATACTGGGACGCTGGAGCGGCATTTTACTGGGAGGCGCTGGTACTCCCGCGCAATACGGCTCTACAGCTTGAAATAGCGGTGCCTATGTGCCATAAATAAATATATTAGTGAAAAAAGTGATAGAGAACGCATTAACGCAATAAAAAAAAGAAAAAAAAAAGCCATATGAAAAAAAAAAGTACCTGTCAGGAGGATTCGAACTAGCCACCTCCTGTTTCTGAATTGAGTGTTCTACCCACTACACCACGCCGGAACATGCTTAGGTGCGCGTAAAACAACTATTTAACCAACAAACATACAGTTCAGCTTCATGTTTACATGTCACACAGTCACGATAGACGCGATCTTCCTTTCCAAATAACAACTGCGTCTTTATTAGACACAAACGAACGGCGGCCGGTACCGGATGACATGCCGATAATGGCAAGAGCGCTAAGTTTCTTTAAGAATTCACATGTTAACTATGAAAAATATGAAATACACCTAGAGCAGGCACTGTTTGCTGGCTGTTACTGCCGATTTTTTTTAATAGCCGTTTCTCGCTCTTGCTACTGGTCAACATTTACAGAGGTTTTATGATGACTAGTTCGATAAACAGGTGCGTACATGATTGAGTATTGAGTAGTGTTATCGCGCAAGCGACGATACGCCAGTACAGCGGGCGTGCCAATGTACAGATTTCCAGTTCTATCGATACCTATAACTAAGAAACCGCTCAAATAAATACAAATACAATGCGCTAAAGGAATATGTCACTATGTTAGTTCACTAAGGCGTACCAAATTACCGACTGACAATTATGCGTTCTTACATAAGAGTCACGAGAAGTACCGGTAGCGCGGCCGGCAGCTTTCGGTTTCAGCTTGTGTGCGTTGCTGAAAGCGCGTCGCTTCGATGGTCATCGCTCCTTGTGCGGACACCGTACACAAGGAACAATGGTTGATTTAGGTTAACGAATGTCCAAACTGTACTTTACAGTCATCCTTACGCTTTAGAATTGCGTGTACTTAAAGCGCGAAGCGCCGGTAACATGTACACGGACACGGCCGGCACACTAGGCCTAACGCTCGCTGGGAGTCTCGCTGGGTAGGACCGGTCTCGGCGCAGCTGAGTTGCGATGGTTGAATTGTTTCTGCATTCAAGCTTCGGAACCTTTCTAATGGTTAACTAAAGTTCAGCTGAAGTGAGTGGAAGGGCAAACAGTGCCAGAGATGCGTTTCCGGTGTGCTGATATCGAACGGCGGCTGTTTTTCTGGCCTCCGTTGGGTGGGGTTGCGAAGCCAGAGCTCAATTGCTTCTCGCCAACTGTGCGGCGATGTAACAATTTGCTGTTTCTGGTAGGACCGGCGCCTCCAGACTTATAAACACTGCAAAATGTAATCATTACAACAACCCATCCCTGATGCCAGACTGGTATATGCGCGGCGCATGCACAAAAAGTGCATTCATCGCTGCTACGTTCTCCGCAAGAATTAACGCCGTTATTGAATCTGCGTGAATAAGAAAAAAAAAGCAAGCTAACAAGCAAAATAATCAGCGTTGGCTCCTTTATGTTAATAAAGCAATTTTTTCTGCATTCCAAAGGGAAAAATAAAAATGACGGTGATTTCGCATATAGTACATAATGTCTTGCGCTTATCATTCTCTTTCTCTGCCAAGCTAGAAGTTGTGAAAATGTTTGGGACCTGTTAGCAGGCCCCCTGGCCGGGGGGGTGGGGGGGGGGGGGGGCTAGGGGGCCCGGGCCTCCCCCTCGAAATTCGGATGGAAGGGGGCGTTTACCGAGGAAAAATAATAAAAATCGGTGTTTTTCAAGGCTACCAAAATTTTTTTCGGGGGACCCCCCCCCCCCCCCCCCCCGAAAAAAAAGAATTTTGGCTACGGGCCTGCCTGTTAGGGTAGCATCCATTGGTACCATCGAATCAAACATTCTATATTCAAAGATACCGAAACATTCCGCCGCACACACTACAGAAACGTGCATGCCGCACTGGAAGAAACAGTGCAGGCTCCAGTGTGCACCAGCGCACTCCAGTGAAAATTCCAGCGTTTCCAGCGCTTCCCAGTACGCGCCAGCGTCACAGCGGCCAAGCCAACGCCCCTACCAGTGCGACCCAGCTCTGTCCCAGTGCGCTCACCGAAGTGCCAGTGAATCCCAGCGTGTACCAGTGTTCCCAGTGCGATCCAGCGCCAGAAAACGTACTGGTATCACGCTGGGGGGCGCTGGTTTTTGCAATAGGGCTACGTCACATATCCCGCCCAACTGATGGTCCATTCGCTGCTCGTTTTGATAGCCGGAATGGCGAATATATTTTTCTGAAGCATAGCAACCTTGGAATATTTGTACCGTTTGTTCTTCCAAAATTTTAGTACCTCAGATGTAGGAGAAGGCATTATTGGATTATTCCACGTATAAATAATCCCAGAACTCATCTTCTGTGGCTTCACCCTCTCCCCCTTGCGTGTAAAGTGGCTAAAGGAAAGGAAAACCGAGAAAGGGGGGCGGTTGCGGAGAAGGCACTACGTGGTGGAAAAAAGTTCAGGTTCAACGTTCATATCTTAGGCTTGATTCGGGCTTTGCATATGGCACCACGCGCCCGACAAAACACATTGTAGCCCGAGCCCGGCCCGGGCCCGAAATGAGGAGACGTCGGCCCAGCCGAACCCGGCCCGCGGGCCGGGCCGGGCTCGGGCTTTCGGGCAACCCGAAGCCCGTGCACACCTCTAGGCGTGAGTATGAACGTGAGTGAGTATACTCATGAGTTTGAGTAGTCGTGAGTGTGAACGTGAGTGAGTATTCATGGGTGTGAGTAGGCGTGAGTATGAACGTGAGTCAGTGCTTATGATTAGAGGCCGGATTTTTAGGCACTAAAAAATCGTGTTTTAGGCGCCAAAAATAGGCAGAAAAAACACAGTTTTAGGCCCCCAAAATCGTAAATATAGGCACAATAAATTTTTACAAAAACTCAAATTATCGAATAAGGACGTGCGCGACCTGGTCTACGACAGGAAAGCAAACAAATGTTATATTTTATAATTGTACAAAGGCGTTAATGATTTAACATAGCCATGCAATGGTCCCTTTTCGGGCGCGGTTTCCAGAACACGGTCTCTCCTTTTATTGTACAGAATGGTAAGTTAAGTGTCCACCATCGAATAAACACGCTCCTGGGTCTGCTTCTTTTCGGCATGGCTGAAAAGGGCAGCACAGGATTCAATAGCCAGACCGCTAAAAGGCCAGAAGGGTCTATTAGCCTTGTATTCGCCGGGTCTAATAGCGCAGAGCCAATTTCTCCTCTTTGTGTGAACACCACAAAGGGCCCCTTACCAGGTTTGAGCGTTTCGAGCTAGAAGTGTAATGCATGCACTGCGCTAACGATCACGTCTGCCAAGATTTGCAACGCTACGCTCCCCGGAAGGAGGTGAAATGTCAGACTGAATGCCTCGTGCCCTTTATCTCACGGGCGCGCGCACCAATGTGGGGGGAGGTGAAGTTCAACAAGGAATGGTCCTGTGTATGTCACAGTAGTACATGAAACTGCGAGAATTATTCGAGGCTACATGTGTAATTTGTGCAACTGTTGCTTGAATAGAAGAATGAAAGTTAATAGAAATATCAAAACATACAAACGGAATGTGTGCGCACTTTTCTTTAGTTTTTTCTTCGAATCGAGAGCGATGCGAGACTTAGCTGCCTATATTTCTTTTGTGTTTGTGTGCTCGCCGTTCCCGCGTCGTGCCGGCGCCAGCCCTGACAACGCTTAGCATGTTTTTGGTGCATCGTTCCCTACAGCAGTTCCAGCTGTGCGACGCGCTGTGTCATGGTAAGGATACAGGATCCATGCCAGCCTCTCCAAACGCATAGATGGATCCATCCCACAGAAACAGGCAGTACACTATAGAGCGAACGCCGAAACGATACAACACCGCTTGTGCGCACGACCTAGCTTGGGCATGTCATGTGCACATAGTGTAATCTTGCGTGCGCATGACATGTTGATGCGTCAAAGTCGTGTGATCTTCCGGCTCCGAGTTTCTCTCATACCGAAGAGGGCAGGGAAGGAATTTGGCTTGCGAGTGGCAAAGGTTTCAAGCTCATCTACCGGCATCATGCTTTCGCGGCTCGTAATGAACCAATTAAAAAGTTCTTGTCATACAAAGCTCTTCATTGGGCACGCGAACACTTCCAGTATCTGACTAAAATTTCTAATGTGATCTGGTGAAGCGCCCTTTAAGAGTAAATTACAAACGAAACAAAAGCCATGTGCACATCTGATTTTTTTCACCTACTTTCTATTTTCCCCCTGACGGCACTCCATGGTTTCGCATTCGCTCTCCATATTCCTGCTGCTGCGCGCCGGCCCCTCCTGTTTTCTGCCCCCCACCACGCCCAAGTCTTCAAGGAGGTGCTTCAATTCCATGGGAACACTGGACTGGAAAACCGGCGGTAAAAGCCGCCCGCCACGTCCTCGGCCATAGACGCCACTCTCCTCTTCTTCCCCTCTCCTCTTCCCGCCTTCCCGCCTGGGACGTGCTCCCATTTAGGGTTGCAGAAATAGCGTCCTTTCCTCTCCCCGGCTCCAACCGCTCGCGCCATGTCAGTGCGGTGGGGTAAGGTGGCCGGCGCGTCCCATTTCACTGCTGCTACCGGTTGCTTCCCGGATGTTTGTTGAACTAGGGAACTATAGGTTGTTGCACCCCATAAAGTTCCGAAACGTCAATTTTGCCCGGTAACATGAATTACGGTCTCAAACTGTACTCCAAAGCAAAATTTGAGGCTAAATAGCGTTCATATAGGCACCAATTTTGAAAATAGGCATTTATGGGCACTTATAGACATTTAGGCACAAACCCCAAAAATAGGCATTTATAGGCACTATAAAAACACTATAAAAGCCCTCCTTTACCCCTAATTCATGCTCATATATCAAAGTGGTGCGATAGGAACGCAAGGAAAAAAATAGGCATTTGCCTATAATCCGGTCTCTACTTATGATAGTGAGTAGTCGTGAGTGTGAACGTGATTGAGTGCCTATGAGTGTGAGTGGACGTGAGTGTGAACATCAGTGAGTGCCTACGAGCGTGTGTAGTGAGTGTGAACGTGAGTGAGTACTCATGAGTGTGAGTGTGAACGTGAGTGAGTACTCATGAGTGTGAGTGGTCGTGAGTATGAACGTGAGTACTCATGAGTGTGAGTGGACGTGAGTGTGAACGTGAGTGAGCACTCATGAGGGTGAGTAGGCGTGAGTATGAACGTAAGTCAGTGCTTATGAAAGTGAGTAGTCGTGAGTGTGAACGTGAGTGAGTGCCTATGAGTGTGAGTGGACGTGAGTGAGTACTCATGAGTGTGAGTAGTCGTGAGTGTGAACGTGAGTGAGTCCTCATGAGTGTGACTGGACGTGAGTGTGAACGTGAGTGAGTACTCATGAGTGGGAGTGGATGTGAGTGTGAACTTGAGTGAGTACTCATGAGTGTGAGTAGTCGTGAGTATGAACGTGAGTGAGTACTCACGAGTGTGAGTGGACGTGAGTGTGAAGGTGAGTTAGCACTCATGAGAGTGAGTAGGCGTGAGTATGAACGTGAGTGAGTACTCAAGAATGTGAGTGGACGTGAGTACTCATGAGTGTGAGTAGGCGTCAGTATGAACGTGAGTGAGTACTATTAGTTTGAGTATTTCGTGAGTATGAACGTGAGTGAGTACTCATGAGTGTGAGTGGAAGTGAGTGTGAACGTGAGTGAGCACTCATGAGTGTGAGTAGGCGTGAGTATGAACGTGAGTGAGTACTCATGAGTGTGAGTGGACGTGAGTGTGAACATGAGTGAGTACTCACGAGCGTGAGTAGGCGTGAGTATGAACGTGAGTGAGTACTCATGAGTGTGAGTATTTCGTGAGTATGAACGTGAGTGAGTACTCATGAGTGTGAGTGGACGTGAGTGTGAACGTGAGTGAGCACTCATGAGTGTGAGTAGGCGTGAGTATGAACGTGAGTGAGTGCGAAGGCTGAAAAAATTTTGGTGAGTGAGTTTGAGTGAGTAATCCCTTAAAGTGCCGACCTATGAGGCAAAATGCTACATAGAGCCTTCGTGCTTAGATAATGTGAACATTAAAGAACCGCAGGTGGTCGTGATTTCCGGAACCGTCTACCATGGCGTCTCTCATGATCATGTCGCCGTTTTCGGACGTAGAACCTCAACTATTATTACTGTCTACCGCTTTCGCTGCGCTGTGCTTTACTACCCCAAGAACATTATAAATGTACAAGTGGTCAATTTTTAATGGCTGTCGCTAAACTGAATTCGGCGCACGAACTGAATATTCACAGGGGAGGCGGCAAAGGCTGGTGTCTATCATCACAAAGTTTGTCTAGGAAAGCACAAAAAAAATCATTCACCCTGTTTTGCTTCATGTTTAAAGTACTGCAGAGCTGATAACTGGTGTTATCGAACACCTCGCATGGGAGGGTCAATTTCCAAAGGCAACGGACTGGTGAGGCGCAGCTCGTAGATTTGAGTATTCTTTTCGTTTTTTTTTATCAATTAAAGCGCGGTGATTGCTTAAAGAAGCTCCCGAATATCGATACTTTCACGTTCTTCAATGCAAGCTGTTTGATTTGATACAATAACGATGGGTGGTACCAAAATACATTTTAATAGTCGAATGTGAAAATGTCAGACCAAATAAAACTGCAAAAAAAGAATTGCTATATTTGGCTACAAACATTTTTGCTCTTTTTTTGTCTTTGGCTACATTTGGGTCTACAGCTTCTCTGGCTTTGGCTACGTGCCCTCGTCCGACCTGGCAACACTGCAGTCGTGTATGGCGAGACGTTTCGCGCGCGCGGCGGGAGTTAAAATTGTCAGAATGTCTCTGGACAGCGATGGGGTAAGCACGTCTTTTTGCTTCCCGTCCGTCGGCTCCTTTGTGCTTGGGGCTCGCTTGGACGGAGTTCGCCAACGGTGCCTTGCGCCCCCGGTGAACGCTTACGTTCCGTTGCCCTTTCCGAACGCTAGGCCGTAGAGTAGTGCGGTGTGTTCGCGCGTGGTCATAGTACGCCGAGCCGTACCTATCGAAGCCAACGTGAGCGGAGTTTTGCCCTCGCTCGAGCGATCGGGCCCTTTGGTGACTGATCGTGAGAGTACGCAGCGTAGTCGCGAGGGAACGTTTCCCACAGCGTCGTGCAGCCGTGAGCCCAGTTGCCCGCGGAGACGTGCTAGCGGCACCCTTTGTGTTGCGCTTTCGTCCGTGGCGTGGTTAAGCCTGTTTTGCTTCTCCCGCCGCCTTTTGGGAGCAGGAGTTGTACTGCGTTTGTGGTGTTGCCGCAGGCAATAAAGTGTTGCGGACTCTGAAAGCAGTTCAAGTTTGTTAAAAGAATCGCAGAATGCAATACATATATGAAGGTGCAACATTTTCAGAAGGAGGCCCAGAAGTAAAAACTGTGGGGCCTCCTGTGGGAGGCCCCGCCTTTACTGCCCGAACGCACGTCTGCTGCGGCGCGCTAGTTCACGCGAGAGGACAGCGAATGCGGCCCTGTGGCTCGCTAAGTCCGAACCCACGCTAGTGGCCGTACTCCTGTGAGATACGTGCACACTACAACACACACACACACACACACGCACGCACACACACACACACACACACACACACACACACACACGCACGCACACACACACACACACGCGCGCACATGCACGCACACACATGCATAATTACTCTAAGGTGCACATTAATGCGGCTTAGATAAAAAAACAATTCGGTGTGCTACGCTACAGAATGCCACATATTCATATTGCGTTTTCACTTCGTCAAAGAACGAGTTCAAGTTTGATTAAAGCAACGCCAAATCCTCACCGTGGTATCGCCTTGGTCAGTGGACCGACTGTAGGTAATGAAGAGGGCCGCGAAGATGATGCACAGCACTACTGGTATCAGTAAGAGCAAGCAGAAGGATGCCCTCACAAATGTGTAACTGTCTCTTTCACGCTGCTTGTCGAAACTCTCCTCGTCAAAGACAAGGCGCTTGAGATTGAAGCTTGCCTGTAATGAACATATTTTTCGGTCTATCAAGCTTGTACAAATAACTATTGAGGTGCGCGCGTACATGCAGACCGCAAAATGCATGATAACTTGAGCGCAGCGTCTGAGCGAATATGAAATACACCGGCATAGGCATAAATCGGCAACATGTGCAAACACACCGGCATAGGAAAACATGGGCATTAATGAATTGGTCTCACTTTTTTTCGATGCGAGAGCTTAATTCAGGACTTTTCTCAACACTACCATCTGCCGCATGACTCGAGAGCGTAACGCCTGAAGAATTTTCCACGTTCTTAAGAAGCGCGTTTGAGCTATTGGAGTGTCTTCCGCAACGCTGACGCTGTTCTGAATAATTTACTTCTTGTAGGTCAGCACGTTCAACGCACACACTGACGAGGACAACAAGTCGCCTATCTTCCATCACGTTGTCAGTGATTGACGACACACAGCAATATCTTTAATTGAGCCCTTTAGCTATGGTGTCTAGTGAAATTAATTTCTGCTGATCGATTTCTGTTTTAAGGCGAAATCCTTCGATGCCTTGTCAAATGTTACAATTAACCGTCGACGTCCGCGACAACGCGAGAGATGCGACAAATCATTACGTGTGACGTCACAGATCACTATAACATGGGACGGCTCTATGACGTGAAATAACGTATCATCGCATCACATGATGACGTCATCACATGACATCGTCGCGTGGTCATAGGTGGGCCGATCACGGAGGCCGTGCAAAACGACGTTAGGTGCCGAGGCCTTTCGGAATGGGCGAGGGAGGATGAATACGCCGAGTGAGAAGAAGACAATAACAAAAGGCTGTTTTCACCTTCCAGTCGTGTTAGGTGAATGCATGAGCGACCCTGCGACTATGTAATGCTTTTCTAGTTTTCACTACCACTGATTTTACGCAGTCTCGTTCTGGATTCACGTCTTCACCGCTGATTTTGACCATTTGTGCGATGTCTCTTAAAAACGCTTATAAAATTGCAAGTCTCACATTCCCGTGTTGTTTTTTGTTCGAATAGAAATTTTCATCCACAAGCGTTGGTCCCGATTCATTTTATAAATGCGGTACCTCGTGTACTTACATCCGTTGTGTTGTTTCACTGCTTCACCAGCGTAAACGAAAAATTATTCTGATGCTTAGCAAAGAACACACTGCCTCATAGACATATCATGTTGTGGGTATTTAAGTCATTATTCCGCTACTGCAAGGACGAAATTAGCAACCGTTGTGTCAAACACGTCATTAAAAGAATGTGTCAACTTCGTCGAAGCTAGTGCCTTGCATATTCACCATCGCCTTTTTCAAACAGACACAGTGCTTACAATTCCCCGTGCGCGCCACTGCTCATCGCCCAGGCGCTTGTGACCGAGCCTGAACTACGCTGTTTCTACCGGAGCAGCGCCACTCCCTCTCTGTGGCCGCTATGCGCCTTTCAGGCAACAGAGAAGGGCAGGTGCGTTACACCTCAATTTCAGCCGCTATCATCCGCTTCCATCACACGCTTTCGCTCGCACATAGGATACACAGCGCGCCGAGTAAGGTTACACTCTCTGAGCTTGGCATTGAAGCTCCCACCGGCACCGATGCCGACGGCAACAGCGAAAATGCTCCTAGTGTGTTCGCATAGTTCCTATCACGCTAAAAAATCTTGAACTGAGTGACTTGTCCGTAGTCAAAGCAGGCAAGCTGTTTCCAACGCCATTCATAAAGAAACATGCAACGCACAGTACCATGCTCAGGCCTGAAGAGGAGACGGGTGGCTGCGACGCAAGACTTCCGGTAAAACAAATGGGCTGCAACGTTAGGGTTAGATGTAGATGTAGATCCTGCGTGTTCGTGCCACGAGAAGCGAGCTTCTTCATTTGAACATGCAGACCCACTGCAGAGCATTCGCGAATGCACCCGCTGTTATAATAATGATGATGGTGGTCGGTGAAAAACAAATGGCGCCTTCCCACGAAAGGTGACTTCATAAACTAGGTAGGAATAATGAAAACACGACGCGGTAGCTTCAAAAAGACATCAAATTGAAGATTCGCTGTAGACGTTCGCGATGTAGTGGTGGTGTCGTCACATTATCGATTTATTCTCAAGCCCATGACTCCAGTCGATATTCTCGTGGCATGGACATTCAGCAATTGCACTGCTTTCTTTGTGATCAAATTAATGCAACGATAGTTCTCCCACTACCTGTACGAGCTTCACATGACTGGGTTTATATATATATATATATATATATATATATATATATATATATATATATATATATATATATATATATATATATATATATCTCGGCGTCGCGAGGCGAGAGAGGGGGGAGCGTAGGAGAGGAGAGAGAGGAGGGGGACGCGCATGCGCAGTGGGAGTGTGGACGCCGCGGGCAGGGATGCCTAGAGGAGAGAGGGGGGAAGCGTAGGAGAGGAGAGAGAGGGGGGGGACGCGCATGCGCAGTGGGAGTGTGGACGCCGCGGGCAGGGATGCCTAGAGGCGAGAGGGGAGAGCGTAGGAGGGGAGAGAGGAGGGGAGGCGCATGCGCAGTGAGGGTGTGCTTGCTGCGGGGAGGGATGCCTAGAGAAGGGGGAAAGGAGGTTTTTTATTTTTTTTTTGAAAGGGTTTGCGCATGCGCAGTAAGGGAGGTCACGCCGCACACCGGATTAAGCTCCGCCATAAGATGCTTCACATCTAAAACGCCAGGCCTGCGCGGAACGCGCAGCACAGTCACAGCGACAGCTGGGAGAGCGCCATTTCTAGAACCCGGGGATGCAGACAAAACCCAAGCGCTGCCGCACTAACCGAAGAGCAGTGGGAGGCCAAGTTATCGGACCCAAGCCTGAAGAATCAGCGAAGCTTGGTTCAACGGGCGCGGGAGATGGCGAAGGCCCGCGGCTACCTGGAATAAGGAGGCCGCCCACCTTGGGCGCACAGTGCGCTTGCTCGCAATAAAAGTTTATTCTCTCTCTCTCTTTGCAAACTCGCTTGGGCGAACTAATACAAGTGCGCCTGCAAGGTGCCCACTACTCCATCAATTCATTCGGCGGCTAATGACGACGAAGAATTATGGCTGAGCCCTTTGTAATAGGTTGGAAGCATCCGACGACCCCCTCGTAATGCAATTCATATTGTGTGACGCCTGGTTACACAATTCGCATTCTGTGACGCCTGGTTGTTGTTTTACTCTTCTACCACGTTATATTGCGCATGTTTACGTGGTTCATCCCGACATGATGCTTGTATATAGGGTTTTTATGCGCAGGTGTTTTGAGCACAGGCATGGCTCGGTGTAGAACACTGGGCTTGCACGGAGCGGACTCATGTTCGAACGCCGTTACTATCCTGGGCGTTTTTTTTCTTATTTCGTTTTTTTTTTGCTATTTCGTGCGAAAGCGGTTACGGATACCGGCGGCGGCGGCGGCGGAAAGCTACGACACCCTTGTTGTGATCTCATGACAGCTTTCGCTGTAAAACACTTAGCCCAGTCCTGTGCGTCGAAAACACGGGAGAGGCATCTGCCATGCAGAGGCTGAGGATGATGTTGGTAATGATGCTATATAAAAGCTTCGCTGGATTTATCTTTAAAAACTCCAAAGGGTCCTTACGCTATCGCTCAGACGGCTCGATGACCGATGTGTTCAATACCGATGTATTCATGACCGATGACCGATGCATTCGCGGCATGAAAGTCAAGAAGACATGGTAGGCCGAGATTATAATTATAACTTTACAATGCACATTGAAGTGAGTGTATTATCACAGCACATTTTTATGCCGTGGCTAGGAAAGCCTGCGAAGTACATGCATACGCCACATGAGAAGGTCCGCCACGGTGACAGCGCTCATCAGCCAGCTTGGTATAACAGCCGATTTGTTGCCTCCAGCGCGTCGCTCTCTGTAGAGCTTCACGTTTTGTGCTACTCGTAAAAGCATCAAGCATAGTCCCATGCCTTGCTCACATTCTATTTGAATTCTACGTTCATTATCTGGAAAGGAAAGGTGCTTATTCAGAAAACCGGTATATGTATAGGGTCAAGAGTGGCCCCTATACTAAGTGATATTTTCCTTGGGAAAGTCAACACGGCCCTTCAAGTCAGACTGGCTGATACGGTGAAAGGCATTTACCGATACGTCGATGATTATTTAATTTTTCTGCCAAAAGCAGGTGGACCCGAACGCATCACTGAAGTCATGAGCACACTTCAGGAAGAAGGCATGGGACTATGCTTCACCAAAGAATTACCCTCAGACAACCAGATTCGGTTTCTGGATTTGCAGCTTGACTTTCAGAGACATCATACGTGCTGGTTTTACAACCCAAGATCTACAAAACCCCTTTTGAATTTTAATTCGGGACATTCCAAGATAGTGAAGCGAGGCATTGCTGCTTCGACACTAGGATCAGCTCTGAAGAAGTCATGTGGAACACCGAGTTAAAGAGAGCTTTTTTAATCAAGTGCGCAGATTGCAAGACGCGGGGTTCCCTCTTCCCGTTGTGTCTTCTGTGTGCGAGAAACTGTTGCGGCAGGTGAAGAAAGGATCCCATGGCACAGCCGATCGAGAGAAACCTACAAGATATGCGGTCATTCCTTACAAGCACAAGTTGGGCCACGGGCTCAAGAATGTCGGGAACAGGTTCGGCGTCAACGTTGTGTTCTCTGCCAAGAACAAGCTTAGCAGGATGTGCCCCATGGTCAACCAGGAAGCCCGTCACAAGAACGAATGTGAAATCAAGCACGCCCAGAAGTTTGTGCCGTGTGAGGGTGGGGTCGTGTACAGGATTCCATTTTCGTGTGGTAGAACGTATTATGGACAGACGGGACGTTGTGTTAACACGAGACTTAAGGAACACAATGGTTCTTTGAAAACTGTGGCGAGTTCTAATCTGGCATTACATTGCCGTTCGTGTGGATGCTCCCCCGTTTTCGCAGAAACGAAGACTGTTTATAAGCACTGGCAGCAGATAAACCGGGAGGTGGCAGAGGCGTATCACATTGTTAAGGAAAAAGATAATTGTGTAAGCCAGGCTTCAGTTGAATTGTGTGACAAAGAGATTGATTTTCTGCGGCAGGTGTTATCATGAGTTCTTTTTACTTACCTTACTTAGACAAGCTAGCGGTAGCAATCCTGGTCACGTGTGCTGCATGAGGCGTATATTTATATATGTGTGTGTGATGCGGAATAAACCTTTCAGTTGCGAGTCAGCGCTTGTTGTGTGTGTCGTTCCTCTCCCTTTAGTGTGCTTGTTTTGAAGGTGCGCTGTTATTTTCAAGTATGAACGAATATGTGTTTTGGCATCGAAGCAGAAGATAAGAAAGAGGATGGAGAGGAAAAAGAGGATGAAAAGAGCTCGTGTAGGTTCATGATGATGATAATTTCTGTTTGCACTACCCGGCGCAACAAAAAAGCTTAAAAAGCTTTCTCGTTAAAAGCGGCCAAGTAGGCAACGCATGAATTTTCCCGCCAACAGCCTTAAAGAGCGGCCCTTCTGGCACGAAGTGGCGAAACCTAGTAACCCTGCCGAAGACGTAGGACACAAATATTTCAACCAGGCAGAACCATGGTGTGGAGAAACGGCAACGCGTACGCGCCGGAAGCTGAAAATATATGGCTAGCTGTTTCGACTTTGAAAATATTAACTCGGGCGATAAACAAACAATACTTTTTTAGGGTCTACCTGCATGGTTGTCATTGCTCTGTGATCTACAACAGCTAAATGATATCGTTGGTAGTTGCTACGTTTTGAATTTGAAGGATTGGTGAACAAAACGGTTGCAGACAGTCACTTGCATGCGATAAATTTTTTTAGTAATGTAAATAATTATCACAAGCGTAGAGGATAGATTAATAGAAGCCCAGGTATTGATATATGACGTATACTATAAGGTTTGTAATGATTGCACAAATCGCTGGACTAAATGAGATAGCTCGTGGTGTATTAGAGAAAGTGCTTGCATGTGGGATAATAACGCGCCAAGAAAGACACTTCCATGCAGCATTACTTGTGAAATAATAAAGCGCGTATATATATGAATGAATATATATCGCGTCCGATAAAAAGGTATCAAGCTAATGATACTGGAGTTTTCGAACATGTCATCAAGATATCAATGGCATCCTGTAAAACGCTATTTAAAACGCTATTTCGCCGCTTTTCTTTGAATCTCTTTCTCTTTCTGTGTTACCCTTCTTTCTTTCACTTTGTCTTCCTTTTCATGTTATCCTTTACACTCTTTCCTCCTCCTTTCCCACAACCTCACTTCCCTTTCCAACCTCCTTGTTTTTCTACACCATACGACGCTATACTAGTTGCGCGTGATGAAATTATGTACGTAAATTAAAGAAACTAGAAGTTAGTTCATCAGGACGGCTTGAGGGGCAAGATGGTCCATTCTATGCAGGACAATAAGTGCGCAAAACTTGAAAGGGACACATTTGCGCTTCATATGTTCGTGTGTCTTCTTTGTGGTGCCCCTTTCAAGTTTCGCGCAAATATTTTCGTGCATAGAAGTTAGCTTAGACATTGTACGATACAGAGAAATTATATGTCGGAATCAGAGATATTAGGCATGACTTGTGGATGAAGAGCGGCATTGGGAATGACCCAAAACAA